>JAHWFP010010422.1:3147-15053 GCA_023313725.1 Lithobius niger | reverse complement strand
TATTACTGCCGCTGAACTGTTGCTGCAACTGTCAACTCCGTAACGTTCTCTCATATAACTTCAGTCCACCAGATATATACAGACGCTATTTTAGTCAGCTTTAACCGTTTATCTCAAGTCGTGGTCAGTCATTTAACACCATCCAACCAACGTTTGACGCTCGGTCACCATACAGTGGACGGAGAGGCTGTTGTACATTGCTGGTCACATCGATTGAGCGTCCTTGCCAGCCATCGGGACGTGCCATAACCCGGGCTCCACTTGGCCGCAATTCCTATTATCTGGCGGAGCAATTAAACTCATTCCGTCTTAACTAGAACGACGAGACGGAACAATGAATGGGTAATAATTCAAGCTGTTTGATGGCCGTGCGTGTGTTTGCGCGTATATTACGCGTAACGCCGGAGTTTTCCGGACCAACGTGTATTACGTAAGCTTGAGTGGTCGCGCCATTCTAAAGCGAGCCAGGCATGACTGATGGCCCTCCGCCGTTTGGCTTGGGGGTGGCTTGATTTAGATTCAACAAGACAGGGAGCAAAACGATAAGCCTTAAACGCGAATTAAAGGGAACGCATTAGTGGCTGCGCTTGTACAAGGAACTGAATTCAGTGGTAAAGAGTTATTGGCAATCTTCGGTGGCTTTCCGAATGTTAGCTAAACTTTCATGGGTTGTTAGGGTTTTTTTTTTTTTAGAGTACAGTACCATACGCCGATATGGCGAAGACGCGATTCGATCTCGTGTCTTTTTCCTCTGGAGGCCGTCGAGGTATCCATTCGGTGGCGATTTACTCGCTGTGGTTGATTGTGTTTCCACTGTTCGGGTTAAGAGCCTGTGTTTTTTTCCGAGCAGCATGCACATCCATTGGAATTACACAGATAACTATAAGAGCGATGAACTTCCAGGAGCGTCATAAAGGATAACCCGGAGGTCTCAACGGAGTATTCTAGCTGAAGCCCGTGCTACGCATGGGTGGTTTTGAATGCACGGTTTGCAACGCTGGTTACGTATGATAGCTCATGCGTATGTCCACGTTCGACAGAAATAACTTTCTTCAAATTGTTACACACTTGCGAGACAAACCCAAACAAATAATAACAACAATCGAACACCAGTGACGGCGCCAGGGGTGGGCCAGGGTGGGCCATGCCCCCCCCAACCCCAATACTCGGGTCACCACCAGAAAATAAAATAATAAAAAAACTTGCAGGGCTAAACTTGAAATTAAATGAATAAACAGAACTTTTTATTTTTTATTTTATTTTATTTATATATGTATTTTTTTTTAGCAACTGTGCAATATATGTGCACCCTAATTTATTTTGTGTGTTTATGGGGCTTATTTTACGAATGCATTGAACTGTATTGAAGCTAAGGTTACGTTAAGGTTGAATTAAGCGGAATAAAAGTGGCTAATGTGGATGCCTTGAAAAGAAAATTCCATGGCCCACTCTGTTTCCAGTTGTGCCCTCTGTCGGCCCCCTAAACAATTTAGTCCTGGCGCCGTCACTGTCGAACACGCCCAAGCTACAGCAGATGCAAGATCACGCGACCGACCAGTGGCTGTGAAAGGGCTGTCTAACGGGTGAAGGTGGTACTAAAAAATTACAGCAACATAAACACATTTTTCAGTCGAAAACAACGAAAGCCTATCGACCTGTATCGAATGGACGTGTGAAGGCCCATACAAACAACGTGAATTCACCTTTAAGCCTCTTGACGCAGAACATATTGCTCAAAATAATTCTACGGCGGATTCGTCTGGATCTTGTTGGATGTTCTAACGAGAGAAAAAAAAGGAAAAGTAAAATACAACCGCTCAGAATCTCGTTCATACGAGGCGTCGAATGTTGCCATGCGTGAATTCACATCGACTTAATACCATCCATAAGCACAGGCTGGGCTTCAGCGATTTGCCTATGTATAAACGAACGAGTCGGGAAGTTGGGGAGGGGCTGGGGTGGGGGGGGGGGGCAGGGCGAGAGATCCCGAGGATGAGATTTTTTTAATACCTCGATGCGTTGTAAGGCCATGAGCTTTTTCCATTGCCCCGGGCGTAATGAGGGCTGTGAAGCTGAAAGGGTGCGGGAGTGGATTGGGTGTGTGGTGAGGGGATGGGGGGTCGGGGGAGTTGGGGGGGGGGTGGAAGTTAATTGGGGAGTGCCATAACCCAGTGGATGTTTCATCGTCAGCACTGGATGATCCATCATATACAGAGATTGATTTCTGCCATTTTGTGCCAGCCTTGCAAATTTTTCATTTGTAGGCTAGATAACGTATCCCCAGAGCGGGTGCATCATCCGTGTGCTTTACCGCTTATGTCCGCCCCATTCCTCCAATCCCAAACTTACTCCCCCGCCCCTCTTCCCCCGTGCACCTCCAACCCTACCTTTTCTCATCAAGTTTTCTAACGTCTCCTGCATCATCGTCTGTGATTTAAGAAAAATTTCTTTTAAGGGATGGGTGGTGCACGAGGATTGACGGAGGGGAGGGAGAGATGATACGGGGGAAGGGGGGAAGTAGGTCGTGGGAAAAGAAGGAAAGAAGAGAAAGTTGCTGAAAAGAACAAAATTTGGAAATGTCGGAGTTGTTGTTATTGCGATAAAGTTTGGAAGTTTCAGAGTTGGTATTTGTAACAAAATTTGGAACTTTCTCAGTTGTTGCCTACCTGTAAAAAATAAATATGGACGTTTCAGAGTTGTAGTTATTTTAACAAAATTTGGAAGTTTAGCAGTTGTTTTTTATTTGCAACAATATTTGAAACAATATTTGTAACAATAACTTATAACGAAATTTGGAAGTTTCGAAGTTGTTACCTATTTGTAATGAAATTCGGACGTTTCAAAGGTGTAGTTATTTAAACATAATTAGGAAGTTTTGCAGTTGCTGTTATTTGCAACAATATTTGGAACTTTAGGAATTGTGAGTTCCTGCAACAAAAATTGGAAGTTTCGGGAATTGTTGTTATTTGTAACAAAATTTGGAAGTTTTGGAGCTCGGAGTTGTTATTTATTAGAAATAAGGATGTTTCGGCGTTGTTATTTGTTACTTAATTTGGAAGTTTCTGAGTTGATGTTAATTGTCACAAAATGTGGGCTTAATAATTAATTATCTTTAACAAAATTTGAAAATTTTGGAGTTGATGTTTTTTTGTAACTAAAATTGGAAGTAACGAAGTTAGTAATGGTGACAAACTTTGAAAGTTTCACAGTTGAAGTTTCCGAAATTTGCAATAATATTTGAAACTTTCGGAGTCGTGATTAGTAGTAACACAATTTGGGAGTTTCGTAGCTTCAAATGCACAACAAAGTTCGAAAGTTTCTGAGTTGTTGCAAAATTTGCGTGTTCCGAAATTGTTACGTGTAGCAAAATTTGGAAGATTCGAAGTTTTAAATTTCTAACAGAATGTTGAAGTTTCAGAGTTATTATTTGTAACAAAAAAAAACTTTTGAAGTTTTAGAATTGTTATTTATATCAACACTTGGATTGTTGTATCAAAAGTTGTATTATGAAACTAGGTCTAAAAGTTAATACATTTTTAACTGGCAATTGTGATGGTTACTATACTTTTAGATTGTATGATAGAAATCGTTGTTGCAGTGCGTGATATAGGTGTACTCTTCAACATTTTCGTTGAAAAAGTGGCAGAAGTGTACAGAAGACCGATTACGACTAGGTAGTTGCTACAGCTGCAGCTTGTTTTTTTTTTGTTTTTTTTTATTAATGTCAAAAGACTAATCACTGCACCTGGAACTTACAATCATCCTCAACGAGAATTCAAATAATCCGTGCAGTAGAATGGAGGCAACGTCAAATTATAGCAAATGACGTGACGTCTTGTGATGTCCTTTTCCGTCCACGTTCTTGACGAGCCACTAGCCTCAGGATGCAAAAGCGCTCAGGCGCAGCGTCCAGAATATCGTACATATAAACAAAGCCTCACGTTCGCTGTTGTACAATAAGCGTTTAACATAAACGCCTTTTTCCTTCTTGTTATACGAGATTACTCTAAAAAACGCCAGATGTTGACCCCCGTTCCATATTACACGCTCGCCTCGAGACACAACGTATAATCTTTACATGCATAATGTAACTCTCATCGCTAAATCGAGACGATAATTCTTTGATTAGAGGGTGGCCTATCTTAACAATCAGTGAAAACATTGAAAATCAATTGCACCCCTTTTTTCTTCGTCCCTTTTCCGTCTATCACAGTCGTGATCAACATCAGCTGCTCGCCTATAGCCTTGCTCCTCTCATTTTTCTATTGTATAAATAAGCTAATTTTCTATTAAAGCGCTCTATGACAGTAGCAGCTGGCTGCCTTTAGCCTGAAGCCAAGGGGTCCCGCACAGCCAAGCTTAACCAACGTCGGTCAACACGAGCAGATCTGTGGAGGATGATGGGTAGGGATTCGTGCTGGCTGTCAGTAGGTAGCACAACGTACATTCAGAATTTTCTACTCGCAATTGCACGGTGGTGACGTCACGCCAGGGTTGTGTTTTTACCGGCAAAACATTTTTTTTTCCGGGACAGCGGCAAAAAATGTTTTTTTAAATCGTTTTTCCGGTTACTACCGGTTAAACTGGCCAAAACCCTATTAATAAACAAAAACGTATCGTTAAAAGTTAAAAGTGAGGGTCTAAAAGTCAAAACCTGTAAGGAACACGGACAAGATATGACAGTAAGGGTCTAGGTGTCAAATTTGGCCAGTAAGACGCTGCTAAGCATTAGACCCTTACTACCCGGTTTTTGAGGAACAGCTTTCCGAGATCGTCCTATAACGACCCATGTGATGATGCAATGATAGTGGGGGTGTGGGTTTCCTACTTTGCTTTAGGTGACATTTTTTTTCTGTTTGGTAACATGGCAGCGATTCCAAGCAAGACAACCTGCTACAAGCGTAAGCGTGTACACCATTCTGTCTGAATAGGCTGGGATAAAAATTACAAAGTCGAATTTACAAAATTGGCTTACTAACTCATTAACTAAGCAAGTCTCGTGGTAGTGGGATGTGCGTTTCCCGCTTTGCTTTAACGTGAAAATTTGTTGTCTTGGTTTGGTATATGCAGTAGAGATCGTTATTGGTTGTTGTCAATTGCTTTAAATGTACGAAGTTCATAGAAAGATAATAAAAAATTTCAAAGGAGCTTTTTTTTTTTTATTTTGCCAATATTTCAGTATTTATTGTAGGGCATATTTTTTTTTTAATTTAACTTCAAGTCAACTTTGCCATATTTTTAGACTAAGTGGCAAATCATGGCCAATACCAGTTTTTGCCGGGATAGTAAAAACAATGGTAAAACCCACTGACTTGGTGGCAAAAACCTGCCAACCCTGCGGTCACGCTAACACATCTCCGTGCTAAAAGTGTAACTACACACGTCACACACGTCACCGTGGGTTAATTTTGATAACTCACTCTTTTTGATAAACCACACTTTTTTGATAAATGTAACACTTTTTGCAGGATCTACACAACCCCTGCTCCACCATGTGACAATTCCACCACGGACGTATAATGACCGACTCTTCATGATTACGACACAAATTCAACCAGCACACCCCATTGCAACCATTAGCAACGTTGTGTCCCGACGGTGCGAAAACTAGGTTACGTAACTGACACTTTCAAATACACCTAAACTACGATTCAACCCTATAGCGCGTTCTATTAATAAAGTAGAAACAATCGGCCTTAACCTTAAACACGGAATTCGGAAAGAGGGACAGAAAAAAGCACGTCTTCCCTTACCTGTTACTATCCTAGACAGGAAGTTTCCAGACCGTAAGTTTCCGTCAGGAATTTACATCATTTGTATGTAAAAATGTTTAAATTCATTATAATTCACAAATAAAATTTACAAATAAAAGTTTTAAAAAAACTCAAATAAGTCGATATGTTAGCTTGACGTCACACATTACCATTAAAACACATGTCTGTGAGAAATAGGTGGTTACCCAGCGATAATAACTTATTTGATCGAAACGGGTCAGTCCAAAGTCTCGGGGTTAGGGGGAATCGCCCTACGCCTTAGTGAGATTGGGCGGGCCCCCCCCCACCCCTCCACCTCCTCGACATTGAAGTGCGTCGTTTCTCGCAAACGAGCAATTATCGCTGGTTAACGACCTCTTTCTCACCGATATCTATTACTCATTTCCTAAGTTCAACATAACTTATCTTGGTTTTATTTGCCCGGGAATAGCGAAATATCAGAAAGCTATAGGCCTACCCTGATCACCAGGGCTCTCCAAATTACTTTTGGCCTGTAAGAATTTTATTTCAACTTTAAGCTTGTTCAGCATTACAGCGCCAAAAAATAACCTGAATTGCAGCGGTCACACTAACACAGTGCTCAAGACGTAACAAAAACAAACAAAACAAACAAAAAAACGTGGCTTCCTGCATTTTTTCTCGCATTTTGACGGCGTAATAATTATGTTAACAACGTTTAAGTGAGTAATTACCGAAAATTAAAGTGAAAGTGTCTGCGCGCATGAAGTAGTGGGGATAGATGCAGTTATGCAAAATTACAAATTGCTCTAACCTACTTTTGATATTTAATTGCAGTTTCAAAAAAAAATATATAAAATACGCGGGAAAATCAACATTCCACAATTATTTCTGAAAAAACCTTCAGAGATGTGGAAGATTAGGGAATTTGTGAAGCTAAAAAAGTTAGTAAAAAATAGGATTAGGGAATAAATACGGGTAGGTTTTGGGGGTTGGCTGTTGTTGTTTCGTTTGTTGCAAGAATAATTTTTATTTCTGCATCAGATCGTTATAATCTTAGTACTTTAGTTGTAATCCTAGAACGGTGCATCAGAAATTACACGCTAGCAACTCTGGCTCTTTCATAAAACAAATCACCCCCTCCCCCATCCCTATTTTGCTAACGGTGCATTAGAATTTCCAACCCAGCTAGCTGGCTGTTTCATAAAACAAACCCCCCCCCCCCATGTTGCAAACGGTGCATTAAAAATGACCTGTGCGCTCAATTATTTTTGGTTCGTTTATAAGCGCTGATGAGTGAGCGAGCCCATCTGTGTATTTCTGGACGTTTTGAGCACTTAACCAAGTTTCACGAATCCTCTAATTTTAATCGTCCAGTGGTTTATGTTTAGTTTAAAGAATTATTATTAGCTGACTAATATACGCTGATTGAGTGAGCGAACCCGTCTGTTTATTTTTGCACGTTTTGAATATTTCTCCGGTTTATGCATCGTTTAAACAATTACTTTTAGCTGGCTAATATACGCTGATTGAGTGAGCGAACCCGTCTGTGTATTTTTGCGCGCTTTGAATATTTATCGATTTTCACTAATCCTTTGATTTTGATCGCCCAGCATCTATTAAGCAATTATTTAGCTGGCCAATCATATTATGGTGTGGTTAATCAAGTTTCATTGTTTACGGAGGTCCATTGTTGCCGGCCACTTTGCAACGTAGCAATGATTAGCCTCGTGCACCACACATTTAGGGTGATTGTAGATTATTGATTGTTACTGCTTATATTGTTGGTTACACGGGACAACGGGACGTCGGAATCGGGGCTTACAAGTTGCAGATTTGAGTAAAATAGTCGTGGTGAATTTTTTGCTTTCTGGAAGTTGGTGTTAAATAAAAATAATTACAAACAAAAACGTCAAGTGTGCCGTAAAAAAGGGGTTATATGATAGAAGTTTCATTTTACTCGTTAAAATGTACACGGATAAAAATTGGTGATTTTGAATTGAAATAATCAAATGTACAATTCAGAAAATTGCATCTATTTAAGTGCTGTTGTGCTTTACGTAACGTATATGATTGGTAAAGCACAACAGCACTTAAGCAGATGCAATTTTCTGAATTGTACATTTGATTATTTCAATTAAAAATCACCAATTTTTATCCGTGTACATTTTAAAAGTAAAATGAAACTTCAATCATATAACCCCTCTTTTTACGGCACACTTGACGTTTTTGTTTGTAATCCGTGTACTTTTTTTACGACTATGGTGTCGCGCTATAAAGGTTTATGCATGCAGTCGATTGTTGCATGCACGAAGAATGGATCTGGAGTTTGCTGAGTGGCATTGTTCCCTAAATACAATGGTTAAAACAATGTAAAACAATCAAAATGATCGTTTAGGGTCCCGTAACTCCGGAATGGATCGACCAGTTGAAAAAGTGGTCCCTGTAAGGTTGAAGCCCAGGGAAATTTCTGGCTCAGACCATGTTTCAGATTTTAGGTAGGTGCAGTAGTTTTTTCTGAAACCGTGTCAGCCAAAAAGAACAAGAACCAGAACAACAAGAAGAAGTAGTTAACAGTTTTCAAATTTACGTGTGGCTTCCTACGTTTACTCTTGCACGGAATTGCATAAAAGTTGGTGTAAAGTTTGGAAAAGTTGCTATCTACTATCTGGCCAAGTTTGGTCAAAATATATTGAGTAGAAACGGAGAAATTAATAGTTTTAGTTTTGCTGGAGAGAGAGGACTTCAATCATATATATACACGGCATAATGTGGGTATAGGACACCTCCTCGAATCGGTGCCTAAATGCCACGGGGTTAAAAATAGTGTCAAATGTGAGAGAAGGGTGTGCTATATTGTAAAGTCTAACATGTCGTTCATTTTACTATGCTTCTACTATCACATCTGCTTGTTTCGCAGGTGTGGGGGTGGAGATTTAAAGGAGGCGCGTGAGGGAGGAGAAGGGGGAAGAGGAGGTAAAGATTCATTGTGGTCTTTTGATAGGAGGAGTAAAGTGGCTCTGGTTTGTATGAATGAATAGTAGTGAGTTCTGTTATCTTGCTGGTTGTAGGGGGTCCTCCAATGATACCCTCACCACTGATCTCACAGATGTTCTGGAGCAGCCCTTATTGTGGGTGGGATGTTGGTGTTAGGTGGGCGGAGTAGCAAGAGGGGTCCTCGCAGATTCTGTACTTGGGGATGAGGCCATTTATATTCTATTACTCATTGTGTAGTCGCTTCTTCCTGGGAAGGGCAAGTTTGTCTTCGGCGGTTTAGTACCCAAAGTTTCCATCTGTTCGTGAGAGGTTGTTTTTTTTTTTACTCTTTTAACCCTTTCTGTCCAGGCCTGTCCGACGGGGTTGCAGGGTTTTCTGTTTGTGATTCCTAGCATATTTAATGTGGTTTCGCCTTTTGAGATGTTCGTCTGTCGTTTATACCATTTCACACGTAGTAAAGTGTGCCGAACAGTATCGCTTGGTTTCACTCGTACTAATTTTAGCGTGCCGTAACGAATTGTGCAGAACCGCGTTTTTCCGTCCCAGTCTGAAGTCCAAAAGGCAACGTAAATAGGTTTACATCCGTATTTATTTTACAATGTTTTACTGTTGATAAGGATTTGAATTTTTTAAGGCAGCCTTACGTCCTGCAGGTTTTTTTTTTTTTTTTTTTTTTTTAAATATATCGAAGTATTAAAGGGACATAAATCCTTCCGGTATGGCATGCAACCCGTTCAGAATAGCGTTTGCAACATCTACACAGGCTACAGTTAAGGTCGCTAACCTCGCACGAAAGAAAAAAAAACAAGAAAATGACTGCGTTGGCAACATTTACAAACGTTTGAACTAATGTCGCAAAACTGAGTCACACAGGAAAGCGAACAGAGATGCATGTACCTTTAATGCAGTATTTTGTAGGGATTCAGCTTGAGCCCGCAGGATGATTGCTCAAGCTCCTTCCAAACATGCTATCTCAGCGAGCCTTGAGCTATCAAGTTGCTTCACTACGATCTGGCTTCTCCAGAAGACCATTGTCGTTTAATGTCAACAATATACTTGTGATTGTAACAACCTGGGAAATTGCACAGTAAAATATGTCACTACTGCACGAAACTGGGACACTGGGCTGGTTACCGTGGACGCATGGAACATTTCCCGCAAACATGAAAAGCAACAATGTAAACCCGTGTATCACTTGGAAACCGGTTAAAAACAACACAAACAAAAAAATGCAAAAAGCATAACAAAAATCGGACCATTTTTGCAGGACCTATGACGTGGGTAAAATGGCTACTTTTCAACTCCTGAATGGCATTCCATGCAAACGCTTCGTCGTGCAGGGAAGCATCGCCTATTTTCAGGGGTCGAAAGTAGCCATTTTACGTACGTCATAGGGTCCTGCAAATCTGGTCCGATTTTTGTTTCGTTTTATTTTGCATTGGTAATGTCTCTTTATTCCCTACATATTCCTAATTTATACTCATGGTGTGTGATACATATTTAAGAAGATAGCAGTTGAATGACCTTGATAACATTGGCAAGGTCATCATTTCTTGTCCAATCAATGGCCCCTCTTGGCCTCATCACATCACCTGGGTCTCATAACATATCGTTCAGTAGTACTTTAGCTATATAGCTGGGTCACAACTTAACTGATCACCCTGTTTAACTATACTTCATTTTAAGCAGTTTTACGGGCTTGCACGGGCGCTGTTCCGTAGCGTACATTTAAGCCACCGAAGTCTTCCTGGTAAACGTCCACGTACTACGTCATACGTGTATGCTTATTGTTTACGTTGTTACCACTAATACAGTAAGTATATGGTTACAGCGTTAAAATTATCTCAAACCACGATGAGAGAGAGAAGCCGAACCATCCGTTTGTTTATGGTTGGCCAATAATTATAAAACAGCTGCTTTACGATTTTAATCCGAGATTTCCAAATGGAAGGATCGCATTAAATCGAATAACTGCGCTGATAATTGTGTGTATCGATGGCAGTAATTGGCCCATTGTGATTGAGGGTGGAGGGTGTCCCCCCCACCAACGGGCTGTGACCCCCCCCCCCAAACCCCGACCTCGTAGTTCGGCCGACAGCGACCGCGGGTTGTGTTTGAAATGCACGATTGGTCGGTTGTGTTTCAGCGGTGCGTCTGCGTTTGACAGCGATGCTTTCCCCCCCCCCCCCCCCTCGTTCTTCCAACATTTCCCAGGGATGCATTCTTTATTGTACTGCTTTTTCGCAAATGGTAAATCTTGAAATTGGGGGGGGGGGGGGGGGGTATTATGAGTGAATCCATCGTTGCGAGTATTTTTTTTCTTTTCAAATTTTTGTTTAAGCAAACTCTTTAGTTTTGTCTCTTCGTTTTACGTAAAGCCCACTTTATTGTGTGGTAAAACAAAGAATTGCATTTTTAACGGATTTCTGCTTTGTGTCGGATGACAAGTGCAGACATTTTGGATTGTTTGAGGGTTTATTGTGAGAGTTCCGAATAAAATGAACAGGTTTTTTTTTTTTTTTTTAAATCACTCGCCTGTTTCTTGAGCATTATTCTGTCTGACGTGAAAAAGCTGCAAACAACGAGAGAGATCTTAATTAAAACTTAAGATCAAAATCTTTACGGTCGGACTGACCCAAAATTGATCGAATCTGATGATAGAAGGATTGATAAGCGGCTGCAACGACTATCTAGCCGCAACCGGTCTTCTGTACACTTCTGCCAATTTCGGGTCACTTCTACTTCATACTTCCGGTTTTTTAAAATTCGGTTTAAGTAAATTTTGGACGCTGAATCTAATGGTGAAAACCGTTTGTCTCTCTCTGGTACCGTTCCATAGATGACAGGCTCAATTATTGTCGGCGACTTCCGCTTCATACTTCAATTGTCGGCGACTTCCGCTTCTGTTTGTCTCTATCTGGTACCGTTCTGTAGATAACGGGCTCAATTGTCGGCGACTTCCGCTTCATACTTCAATTGTTGGCGACTTCCGCTTCCGTTTGTCTCTATCTGTACCGTTTCATAGATGACGGGCTCAATTATTGTCGGCGACTTCTGCTTCCGTTTGTCTCTATCTGTACCGTTCCATAGATGACGGGCTCAATTATTGTCGGCGACTTCCGCTTCATACTTCAATTGTCGGCGACTTCCGCTTCCGTTTGTCTCTATCTGGTACCG
>JAHWFP010010421.1:30858-45771 GCA_023313725.1 Lithobius niger | reverse complement strand
GCCCCTCGACGTATTTGCATGTCTCGCGGCCAAATCTTCGTAGCCGTCGTTTAAAAATCGATAACCAATAGTTTTTAACCAATAACTATTACTAAAACAAATAGAAACGTAGTTATTGAAATATCCGTAGTAAAAAACTCTTCCCGATTTAAAAATACAGTAATCTCAGTCATTACCAGGCGTAGTCCATGACAGGGAGCATCACTTTACTGGAAAGGCGGCAGTGGGGCAGTAATTTTAGTCAAAGGGGTGAACCAGAAAAATCTACTAACGCTCCCTCAAAAAAAAAAAAAATTAAAACAAAAAAATTTAATTAAAAACAGCACTCTTGCAATTCTATTTCTCAAACCCAGCGTTCCTAACTGTTTCCTACTGCAATTTTTTGTGAATGATTTAAATCCAGCTGAAAAAAATGTTTTTCAAGTAATTTTCAAGTAATTTTTTAAAAGTAAATTTGTTATAAAGGAGCACCTTTTTATGATATGCCTACTACATAAATGATTTTTATCCGATGGATGGCGGAGGGGGGGGGGCGCGCGAGGGGGGGGGGGAGGAGTAGCGCTTGAAAAGGCGGATCATTCACGCCAGAATCATGCTAGAAATTAAAAGTTTTTTTGTGAAATAGGTGCACTTAGTAGCACGGAAGTCTATACGTATAAGCGTACTCAGACTTCCCTAACTATGTGATTCCCAATTATAACGCCACAAATTATACACAGTTCGATACACAAATTATACACAGTTCGATACACAAATTATACACAGTTCGATACACAAATTATACACAGTTCGATACACAAATTATACACAGTTCGATACACAAAAATACACAGTTCGATACTTTTCGTGGTAACCGTTTATCATATATATGCGTAGTTTCTTCCTGGCGGCTAATCAGTTAGTGTAACAGCAGTAATCAATTTTAAAGCGATATACCTGCCAGCGCCATTTTTCTCCATCCTCCGCATCAATTACGGCCCCAAAGGTCTATTTACTTACCGTAAGTCTTTCCCATGCTACAAATCCGTTTTAAAATGTGGCGTCTAGGAGATTTTCGGTTGAATAATTGTTAACTTTATTTACTGCGTCCCGCAGTATATGATGCATTGCGCGCTTCCAATAATCATGGCGTTTCATCTTTCTGTGTCATGTGCTAATTTTCTAATAATTACCATGAGATCCAAAATCTAAAAGACTAATGCGGTAAAAATTAAAATTAATTATTCCAATACATCGCCGAAGCAAAATTATAAGATACTAGCCTAGAAAACTATCACCTGTGATTTTAAAATAAGAGAATCATTCCGGGGTTTGACGACACAATCAATGCGTTCACGCTGGCTTGTCTATTAGGCGCAATGCCAACTGAGATAGTAGCTGCGTTTTTCGCTGCGACGAACAAAGCTACTGTCTCAGTTGACCTTGGCTATGGTAAATGCGCGGATGCGATCTACGCATAGCTGTTACAAGGCAGGCGGAAGGTTATAAGGCAGGCGGTATGTTGCTTTAAAGCATTACGTAAACTGAAAAAAGTCAAATTTGTAGAGTTATTAGCAGACTGCGAACACTTGTGTAAAATATGTTAGGCTCTCACTGCATGTTTCATTGATGAAACCTAAATTGCGTTATTTGCCATGTGAGAGTCACACCTTCAGTACTCTATAGAGCAGTGACACGACGTAGTATTATTGTATATAACTCTATGCTGGAGCCTTAATGGGTTAGCTGCAAGGGGCACTGCAGAGAGAAACAGAAGGGCGTCCTACTGAAGCCGATGCTGTGAAGAGTGATTTCTTAGACCTAAAACGTGCCGATTTTTGTTGTTGGAGAAAACAACGTTATTTTAAACCTAAGAAATTCGCTCTCCCGTTGATTTCCCTCCATTTTATGAAGTGCACCTTGTAGTTATGCCCTCCAACACCCATACTGGTGCCAATATGGCGGCAAATGTCACTCCTCTTTTACATGCTGGGGTGGGACATACATGAATGCTATTGATTTTCCTATCAAGCTCCAAAAGAAATTGTTAGAGTAATGACTTTCAAAACGCAACGTGATCATTCCGTCCAAATATTTCAACAGCTCCCCCAGTTCGCCATTCACATGTCTAGTTTTAATTCCGCAGAATTAAAGGTAAATGCATCCCTGTTGGTTTTGCTGTATGACTCGGTTTTGCGACATCAGTTCAAACGTATGTAAATGTTGCCAACACAGCCATTTTCTTGTTTTTTTTTGTTTTCATTTCGTGCGAGATGATTTTGTGACATTAACTCTAACCTGTGTACATGTCCCAAACGCTATTCTCAACGGGTCGCACGATATACCGGAAAGATTCACGTCCCTTTAATAACATGCTACAACTCGTTTAGTAACCAACTGCCGCACGAGAAGTGGACCCAATTGTTGTGTACTTCAACCTAAAGTTACTAAATGCAGCGACGTCCTTGGCAGCAAGTTTTTTTGTTTTTTTTTTAATAACATACCTAACTACATACAAGAAATTACTGAAACTAGTCATTTAGTACAGAAATGCCTGTTCAGGTAGCCACTGGATGTTAGCAACGTGTCCCTTGAAAATTAATTAAAAATTGTAAGTTGACGAATATTACAGCATTCATTTTAAGTAGTTCACTTTTTTTTTTTTTTTTTTATTCTGTTATTGTTGATCTTTTCAATCGGTTTTCTTTTTTTTGTGTTTGTATTTCCTTTTTTTTATTGGTCGTATCGTTTTGGAATTTGTTTGATAGTATGACGTAAGACGACTTGTTTATAAAACTTGTAATTACTATTTCCATGCTATTTTGTATGGTAGCCAACACGTACTTTACACGCGAGTAAATAGCTCTTGCGAGGTGCGGGCACATGCAGTCCTTTTCTACCGTTTTCACGGTCCAATAAACCCATTCACTTAATTTAAACTGTGTTTTTATTTCAATTTCATTCATGTCTTATTAATATCATTTTATCTTGATTTTAGTCAATTATTGGAGCCAAATTGTTGTTATCGTTGGCAAAAGAGTGAGCTTTTTTTCTTTCATCTGCTACCCTTACACCACACGTGAGCACGGATGAGTGTTTGCTACGACAGTTTGGTCTTGTAATTTCTGTTGAATAAACTTACTAACTTACTTATGAAATAAAATTAAAAAAGTTACAACGAAATTTTTTTTAAGTGTTGTGCAGGCCATGTAACAAAAAAAAAAAAAAAACTATAATGTTCACGATCACTGGTAGCCTCTAAAATGTTCAAATATCAAATACGTAATATTAATTTCAGTAGGTTAGGTATTTTATGAAAACTAATTAAGAATTTCCACTTTCATAACGCTGATTCAAAACGGTTTGTGATTTTTTTTTTTCGGTTTTGGTTTCGGCTTGTCATAAGCGCCATCGCGGTTCGGTATCGATCACTGACGTAAGCACTATCTACGCTCATAAATCTTTCAACTGCGTGCATAACCTCGTCGTCTAGTCGTCGTTTTGACATGTTAAAGGGAACGAAGCCTTTCAAATCCGCCGGCTTTCCTGCAATACTTCAGCGCCCACCGTAGAAGCGAGGTCGAGGATGGAGTTTTGAACCAACCAACCAACCACAAGGGAGGGGATCGGCTGCAAAGCCAGCGGAATCAGCAACAACGCGAAATCACGATTAAAAGAATCTGCAGCAAATATTATTTTCAAGAGCGCTCATCACTGGATTTTTAGCGCTTCTCTTGACGCCCCCTCCCACAATTTTTTACATTTAAACCTAGTTTTGACTTTTGGTGTCGCCTTTTCCATCTAGCCGAAAAAATTAATTTTTTTTTTTTACAATGTTTGACCTTGTTTATCTCACAGGTAGACGAAAACGATCGTGTTACACTTTTTAAATTATTAAAATGAATCTGTTTGATGACCCAAACGACTCCATCATAACCGATATTTTCCAGTGAAAACTAACTAGGCTACCCTTAAACGACAATTGACCTCATCTGCCCTATTATTTTTCATTTCAAATGCAACATCAAAGAAGAAGAAAGATTAAATTTAAAGGCGGGTTTCCACCGAATGAAAGTGTGCAGCATGTAGCGCCATCCAGTTCTCTCTACCAACTTGCTCGCAACAAGCAAAGAAATGTAAGAAGCAATAGAGCAGTGACACGACGTAGTATTATTGTATATAACTCTATGGTGGAGCCTTAATGGGTTAGCTGCAAGGGGCACTGCAGAGAGAAACAGAAGGGTGTCATACTGAAGCCGGTGGTGTGAAGAGTGATTTCTTAGACCTAAAACGCGCGATTTTTGTTGTTGGAGAAAACAACGTTATTTTAAGCCTAAGAAATCCGCTCTTCCGTTGTTTTTCCCTTCATTTTTATGTAGTGCACCTTGTAGTTATGCCCTCCAAAACCCATACTGGTGCCGATATGGCGGCAAATGTCACTGCTCTATATCTTTTAATACAACAAACAAGCCACGTGCCTGTCAGATCCACTAGCTTACCTAATCTCACTGAAATACAATTCCGTAATAATTGATTACAGTTGCAGGAAATTTTTTTTTTGTGCAAGATTTTTTGCTGTTGTGGTATTGTTTGTTACCCTTCTACGTTAAGAATTTGGCACTTAAAGGTTGCCACCAAAATAAAGGTGGGTTGCCACCGACATTTTTAAAACTTTTAACACAACAAACAAGCCACGTGCCTCCGTAATTATTGAGTAAATATTTGGTACGTCCTCGTGAACCTGGAAGCAAGCTATAAAATACCGTGGCGCCATCTAGTGACAGCAATATCGTTAACCTTTGCATCTTGCTCCCATGTGCACAAGGACGTACCACATTTTTACTCAATAATTACGTAGGCAACGTTTTGAACTCAACGTTATTTGCTGTT
The DNA here is from genome assembly GCA_023313725.1 of Lithobius niger. Lineage (NCBI taxonomy): Eukaryota > Metazoa > Arthropoda > Chilopoda > Lithobiomorpha > Lithobiidae > Lithobius > Lithobius niger. Next base: position 40,902 of record JAHWFP010010421.1, on the reverse strand, counting down.
TTCGTTGCGAGGCGGCAGACATAAAACCGCCGCCATGCTGGAATTTGAGGTGATTTTTAGCTTATAGCTGCGAGAATGCAAAAGCGAGTGGTTGCGTAAACGTGCCCTTACACGAAGGGAGTGTCTCAGCGACCTTCCGTTGTTCGTTGGTTCGTCCTAATCACGTCATGTACGTAGACCATAATAACAAGGATTTAACGAATTTAAATTTTTTTTTTTAGTGTTTGATTCTTTCTGTTGTACTATTGTTTTACCTTTACTCCTATATATTTTACAGCTATTTGGGTACGTTTATTCAAATTCCAATGACCGCAATAACTGCAAAACTAACCCTCCCATCCTAAAGAAAGATGTCCGTTAAATTACCTGTCTTGACAAACAGAATAATTAACGCCGAGAGGGAGTGGATGAAAGGCCTTTCGCGCTTGAACCTAGGATATTCTCAGCAAAGAAAAAAAAAAGCTACTAAAAAAAAATCATTTCACAGATTGGAGGTGCTCGACACGACCATTTTCAAAAAACAAAAAAATCCATTAACCTCACCATACATACCAATCGAAACAATGGTTCGTTCTAAGCTGACTCAAACTTTAAATGAGTCACCACGCCTGGTGGCGGAACAAAAATGCCGCGGGGAAAAAAGCCATGGATGAAAAAGCCTGGAAAACACGGCCGAAGGAAGAAAAAGCCGTGGAAGAAAGCCGAAGGAAAAAGGGCGAGTTGTATTGTTGATTTCTCTTTTCATGTTGTTTTTTTTAAAGGGCAATTACATCCATTTTGACATGCATGTTTGACTTTTGGATCACTTACACATTAACTAAACACAAGAATTGCGGTAAGAATACGTTACGTACGTCCGATATAACAATTTAATTACTGCATCGCCAAAACACGACACGGAGGTCGCCATTCTTTTGCTGGAACGCGCAGAAATTAATGCCGACAGACGGATCTCTTCGATTTCGACTCGCAGCCGATTGAGATAGCTGTATTGACTGTGAGGAGCTCAAGCGTCTGACGGCCTTAGCCGGCCACTACGCTGCCGGCCAGCTAAGGCCGTCAGACGCTTGAGCTCCTCAAGGCCTCTCCAGACAGAAGAAAATTTCGTGCGAAGCTATGCGTGACTACGTGCCTACAAGGTCAAAATTGCAGCAATCGTGTGGTTGGTGTTGCGTTAAGGTCGAATATTGAAGTCTTTTTTACACCATACTGCGTCGGCGTATAGCCACGAGCAGCCAGTCTGGTTAGGGCTTCACAGTCAATACAGCTATCTCAATCGGCTGCGAGTCGAAATCGAAAAATAACATCTGTCGGCATTAATTTCTGAGCGTTCCATCAAAACAATGGCGATCTCCGTGTCGTGTTTCGGTGATGCAGTAATTAAATTGTTATATCGGACGTCAGTAACAATTTAGTTATTGTGTAAGTGATCCAAAAGTCAAACATGCATGTCAAAATGGATGTAATTGCCCTTTAAAGTTCGGTTAGGTTAGTTGCCTTGGTTCGAAATTCACCAGGCAGCCCAAAGGCGTTTCGCCACCAAGTATTTTGTCTGCACCTTTGCCGGCAGTTTTTCTCCTTCGACTGCTTTTTCCAGGCTTCTCCCTCCAGTTTCGTCCTGACAACACTCTCCCACCAAAGATGCACACTACATTTAAAGTTTCGTTAAGTTTTTAGTGTATCGGATAAGCAACTTCAGCAGAAGGGATATTTTTCAAACCTTCTCCTCTCTGTCAACGGAGCGCAACCTCCGATTCTCAAGGTCGTTTCTTTGGCATTCGGAACGCATCCTTTTCCAGTAGCCATCTGTTCCGTCTTAACTTCTCGATCGTCTGATCCCTTCCTCTCCTCTTTCACGCTCTTCTGTCTTACATCCTTCGCCCCCCTCCCCCAAAATCCCAACCTAAACCTTACGAATGCTCCAGAAACAATTCCCTCCCGTTCTTATCTCAATCCCATTTGAACCATTCTTTACTTTTTCCCGAACGTGGGAGCAAAAGAGCAAATATCACCAGGAAGCTCTTCGCCAGAAAAAAAAAATGGCTGCGAAGACCCTTAAGGCTGGTGACGCGCCTAAACGTCACCACAAAGACGAGACAGCGTGCTTTTAAGTGACGTTTTGTGTACCGTCATTTACTCTTTACACATTCATAACAACATTATTACAAATGTACGACTTGCGTGTGTGTGTTCAAATTCTTAATAATTCCTCTAAAAAAATATCGATAACATCAAAGTGGAGGTGTGCGTGTTTGTGTGGCTATTCTTCCGGAAGTAAGACCCGCGTGAAGGTGAGAGAAGTGCCAAATGAACGATTAATTAAATTACGCTTGTTCATCGCCGTACCCTGATTTTCTGACCCTCAAATACCTGCTCCAAAAACGGTTCATGACGTCAGAGTTTGATTAAACATTAACCCTTCAGGGAAATTCATCAGTGAGTAAAACGACGACATATATTGCGACATGCTTAGCATGGAGGTGCGCAGATTGAGGGAGCGATTTCCGCTTATAATAAAACAGGGAGGTGCGCAGATTGAGCGAGAGAAGCAAGCCATTTTTGCCTGTAGTCAACCTTTCAACGTAGAACACACTTTTTTTTTACTGCATATGAACCGCATACGTTGTAAGGAAAGCGATGAACGAATAGTGAGCAATAGCTGCAATAGCAATAGCTACGTCCGAATGATCGAGTAAGCGAAGCGATCGAAAATCATCATTTTTTATTAGCTAGTGTGCGCAAACATTTTAAGAAGCTTAATTTTGTCGAACATGGACATTTACATGAGCTACCACACCTGACCAGTGTTGCAAACCGCGCTTTCAACACATGGGCTTCAGCTATTAAACGGTATGAAGCACGAATCGACGCCGGTAGAGTCAGGGAAACGAACGATGCGGTTAGTTTTTTTTTTTAATTTCCCTTGAATGTCTACTTCCGTTCACACATTTCAGAATCAAAAACAGTGGAATCGCTAAAACCCCAAAAGAGTTGATTAACAGTAGTTTGTCACAATAATACGCTTTCTCAAACTCTTAAGAACAAAAAGAACAATTATTAAGATCCATGACATATGTATTTTACACAACAAAAAGAAAGAATTGGAGATTTACCAATTTTAGTACCATTTCTTACCACTAAATGCCGTTGTTTGCAAAGTGTGTTCAAAAACTGATTTAAATTGTATGCGTATATAATTGAGTTTTATTTTTTCCCCATAAACAACATACATTGACCCAAAGCGCCGGCAAAAATTTAACAACTCACAATTGAACGAGTTATTTTTTACTGGAGTTAAACCGTTAACAAACTTTGCCAACAATGGTATCAAATAATCAAGGACCACGCTAGTGGTCCACCCGCCAAGTTCAATAACTGTCACACTTCATTGTAACTTCATTGTAAGAAAGTCGTTGTTTAATTCCTGCATTGTTGTTGCATGACCACTAGCTTTTGGTACTTTAACAGAAACCAGAGCTGAGCGTATTTCACGATGGCGAGGATAAATACCTATGCGGCGAAACAGCTTGAATATTGTTGGAAATGGGCAGCCTTTGTGCTCTGTCTGACAAGCAATAGTTGTATTTCAATCACGTGCATAAACTGTATCAATGTCAAAAGTGCATGAAGATCGTCGATTTCAGCTGACTACTGACTACTAATTCCGCTCATACAGGGTGGTCCACAAAAAGCTGACGACCCAACATTTTCTAAGTCCAACTTTTCTTGTTAGCACCCCTTAAAACCAGGAGAGGACAGAAATCAAAGCTAATGAAACGGGAAGATTTCTGTCCTTTCCTGGTTCTGAGGGGTGCTAACTAGAAAAGTTGGCCTTAGAAAATGGTGGGTCGTCAGTTTTTTTGGACCACCCAGTACAAAATAAATTATGCTACAGTTACGAATGAAATTTGGTATTCAACAATCTTTTAACGCCAATACGTGCCTTTTAAGGTTTGACGTTTGGGGAGGCATTAAATAAAAAGATTGCAATCATTTGCAATGCTATTTTTCTGTATGTTGGGAAAACGCCACCGGTGATCAAAATAAGCATTACTCCTTTCCTTTCCATAATTTTTATTCTGTGGCCGTGACTCTTAGTCATACGCCCCAGATACACTATGAAGATACGCTACTCACTTGTTCACCGTACAGTACAAAATACATCCGCACACACCAGCACCTCTTTACCTACTCCTGTAATGAACGAGTAACAATGCAAACGGACTGCCAGAAATAATCTGCAACACAACATTGGTGATAAAATGCACACGCTACTTGTTTGTAGTAGGGCGTATGGCTTCGGGTTCTGATATCACTACTTTGATTGGCTGAAACTTGGCGGGTTCTTTCATCCTCGTGGGATTTGTTTTAGATATACGTAATTTGGTAGATTTCAAACTCTTTATTTTTATTGTGCAAAACAGCAACACAGACCACCGAGATGAGAGGGGCAACATTTATTTAGTAAAAGGTCACGGTACGTATTATGTGTACATTTTTTCTGCGGCCTTTTTTTTTTTTGGCTCTGTGTTTTTACCTTGTTCTTCTCCTTTATTATTAGCCTGTTTGTCCTTTTTGCCTTTTTCTGGCATTTTTCCGGCATATTTTGCTATTCCCGGTATTTTCCGGCATGTTTGGTGCTTTTTAGGCCTTTAGGGCCTTTCTCGGGCACCGTTGCACCAACAAATGTCGGCAGCTGCACGAACAAACAGGCCATTTTCTTTTACAAAAAGGGCATTTTGCAAAATGGGCAGGGTAATCCCTCGCTCCCCGTCTCCCTCTTGTGCACATCACTGTTACAAAATTTTATGGGACGGATTTTACTTTTTCGTTTTGTATTTGTGGGAATTTTTAAAAAATGTGCCCTTTAAACAAATTTGATTGGTTTACGAATTTAAAAAGGAATTCCATGGTAAGGAACTCATTTGATTTCCGTTTGGTACGCACGTGGAACTCGCTTCCAGAAAACGTAGCTGCAACTACAACTAATCCTACTTTAAAAAATACTCTTGATTTATTTGCTGGCCCCGAATTAATTTTTTTAATGCGACGTGTAAAGCCGCCCGCGCACTGAGCGACTTGGCCGCGTGGCCAGGTCGCTGCAGTCAATGAGAATGCTTACCGTTTATTAAAACGACGCACTAATCATTTTCATTGGCTGCAGCAACCTGGCCGCGCGGCCAAGTCGCTCAGTGCGCGGGCGGCTGAAGCAAGGCGCACTTGGCCGCAGCTGCCAGCCTGTCGCCGCGGCCACTGGAATCTCGGGCGGCGTGCAGGCGGCCACAGAGCGACCATATACTTGCTGCTGGTTCATTTTTCACCACGTGATCGAGAAATATCAATGCCTCCCCGTCGCGTGTTTTTTGGCCGCCACGACCACTGGCCGCTCAGTGCCTTATAATGGAACGTCCCACGTCGATTTTTTTTCCAGCCAGGTATTTTGCATGAATAATTTCTTCCAGGGGCAACTTATGGTTAATTTTGTGCTCGGGCGAGCTGTCTGTTTGCACCCTTCCCCGTGGCGTAAGTTTTGCACGAACTGTTTCCAGGTGCTGCTCCAGGCCAATTTTGCGCCCGGACCCAAAGAAAAATTTTGCGCCCAGATCCAAGGAAAATTTGGCGCTTCTTCGCATTCTGGCACCCCTCGTTTTTTTTTTTTAACCTTAATTTTGGCTTTTGGTCCGGATTTGGCAATTTGGCATTCCTTTATAACCCCGGTTAAGTCCGATATCACTGCGATCACCAATTTTAAATATACCATGTGGCGGATGCTTTAATTTTTAACAATTTGATTTACAATTTTGATTCAGTTTCGTTCAATTTGATTCACTTTGGGACGACATATTTTGATTCAATTTTTACGCAATTTTTGTGCAATTTTTATAGAGTTTCCAGACCAAAACGTTCGTTTTACGCTTGAGCATGGAAAAAAAAGTTTGGCACGAATCTCTTGTGGAATGTACGCCCCTTTGACTCATTTGGAATTTTGCCCTTACTCGATAAGGGGGGGGGGGGGAGATTGAGGCTTAATGGCGCGTCGACAGCTGGGTCATTAGCTCCAACCTCAGTCACAGTGCAGTGGTCCGGGTTGCCACTGCACCACACATCACAGAGATAGGCGGAGAAGGTTGCTCTGTATTAGTTTCTTATAGCAGTTCAGCTTTGAATTTTTTGTCGGTGCCGGCGGAACTGCTATACAAACGCTCTCTTTTCCAGAACTAAAACGAAAAAGTTGTTAAAAATAAGTAATTAAGATTTTTCACCTTCCCGCTCAGTTTCCGCAATGTAATTTTAATAAGGGACAAAAAAAAAAAAAAAAAAATGGGCGGGGATGTCATCAATAAATCAAGGTGTGCGTGGTGCTCAGTTCTGCAGTAATGAAACGGAAAATTCAATTTGTTTTACTTTTTCAAGACTTTTTTTTTAAAGTAAACTGATGAACACGCCCCCAAATGGTCGCGAGTAACGACTAAAGCTCATGTGAGGGGTGGGGGTGGGGGGGAAAAGGGTAGGGAAGAGGAGTGGGGACGAGTCGGCGGTGTAAAAAGTAATGAAGAAGCATTCCTTATTATCTTAATAAAACACTCACTGTAAGTTTTCAGCGAACGAAAAAAAAAATGTATTTCCACAACTTGACGGCATGCGAACAAAGATCCTGAAAAACCGACGTACTTATAGGGCCCGGACGGCTATGAAAAAAAAATTTGTTCTCAGGCGCGTGCGGGTCTAAATAAAACTGTGTCAGGTCAACTTTTTTTAAAATTTTTCTATCGCGATTGAAAAGTACAAGCAGGGCGTCCACAAAAGCATATACCCTTATTATAAAAAACTAATATTAATGGACGTAGACCAATGCGATTTTGCAATGTCTTGTAGAAAAACTCAAAAAGTTCTTTTTAAGGAGTTAAAACGAGCATTGTAGCACTCTTACGACTCGTGCAGGCGCATTATTGCAACTTTTGAAGAAAAATATGTAGGCATATAAAAAAATATGTAGGCCTATAAAAAAATATGTAGGCCTATAAAAAAAATGTGCAGGCCTAGACAAAAGAATACCCCGATCATAAATATCAATTAGAATGAAAAAAAACGAACTCGTTTGATGCTTAAGATAAGGTTTAACTGATCCGAAGTCAAAAACAGCAAAGGAACACAAATAAACGTTCGTGCAAGGTTTCATATACTGCAGTGTTGCGATACTGTTTAGTCCACGTGAAACCTTACTGCTGTATTGAGATATTTTTACCAGTTTTACTTTTGCACACGATTGATTAGCTGAAGGCACTTTCTACTTGGATAAACGATATCGCTGGAAAATGTTTAAAAACTAATCATCTTAAGTGTGCTTACCACAGCTTTACATGTAATTCACAGTCCTTGAAAACCTGGATATGCCCTGGAAAGCAATAATGAAATTCCATGCCTCGAAAAGTGCTTGAAAACCTTGAAAAATGGTATATGTATCATCAGTAGGCTGATGAACGGAAAGTAGACGACGTGACTGAAAAACACTGAACAAATTTAGCCAAGAAAGTAGTCGAGTGTGTAGCCTTACATTATTCTTCGTTTGTTTGGGCATGTAAAGTTTTGATATTTAGGCTCTGGCTTTAATTGTATTCACGGGTATAATAGTTGGATACAGCAGTAAGGTTTCACGTGGACTAAACAGTACAACAACACTGCAAAATCAGAAACATTACAGGAAAGTTCACTTGTGTTTCTGCTGATCTGGCTTCGGGTCAGTTAAACCTTACCTTAAGGATAAAACCACTTCGCGTTTTCGGTTTCTAATTCGTGCTACTTGGCGTACCTCGCAGTTTAGATATTAGCTTGTTTTAATCAGGGATGCAGAAAATTCTTACTGGACAAAATTTCCCACAAAATATTCCAGTAGATTTTTCAAATTTCCACAGCCTTTCACTGGTGGGCAAGCCATTTTTCAGTGAATTTCCACAGTTCTCTGAAATTTCCCGCGAACCTCGTTCTAGCGTTCTGGCATATTCTGCACCCCTGGTTTTAATCTTTTCTGTCTTTATCAGTTGGCACAGACCAATGTGGAAACAAACCCTTTAATCTTCAGTCGACGTCTTGCTGCTGGCATTTGCTGATTGGCATTGTTACATAAGAACAATGTTTAAAACAACGAAAAACAATCAGTCTGGTGTTTACAGCTCCCTAACCCCTGAACCACATGACCAGTTAGAAACGGCCTTATGGAAAGGGCACACCTTCGGAGCAATGCCTGTACAATGAGCTAAGGACCAGCTGCTTTATATAGGATAAATAGTTTGATCTGTAGAAAAGCGTCGTTTCAAGCACAACGCCAACAAGCCAAAAATGAAAATCACGATTCCAGCTCAAGTCCAGGGGCCCTAGTCTCGAGTTGCGCTTTTCAAATCGTATGCGGGTTTTACCAAAAAGCGCGCCAAAATCATGGTTTGCCCAATCTATCGCACGTGACTTTTGATAAAACCGCATGCGATTTGATAACGATCAAGTCGAGACTAAGCCCCCAGATCTCCGATGTTACAAAATAGGAAATTATAAAAGTTCGGACATTCGTTCACCAAATCCAACAAAGCTCGTATAATCAAGTATCGAAATTTCGGCTTTAACATGGGAGATTGAGGTAAAACCTTGCAGCATTTTACTAATATTTTTTTTTATTACACACGGTTTGCGGCGTGTAAAACAACTCAAAAAGTTCTTTAGTGGCGCTGATTCGAGCGCTATAGCGCTCTAATGTCTCGTGCGCAGGTGCATTATTGTAATGGCGAAGGAAAGAATGATGGCGTCGATCGCAGAAAAGTTGAATTCTGATTAGACATTATACAAGTAACAAAAGGTGCCCATTTCGAACTTTATTAGCGCCCATAAAAAAACTTTTTGACTTGTTCTACACACCTGTGCAAATCTCATGGGCGCGCGATCATCCGGTATTCTTTTTGTTTAGGCATACGCATTTTTATATAGGCCTCCATACTTTTCTTCAAATTTGCAATAACGCGCCTGCACGAATCGTGAGAGTGCTACAACGCTCGCATTAGCGCCTTAAAAAAGTTTTGAGTTTTTCTACATGACAGTTCAAACCGCCTTGGTCTACGCTAATTAATACGGACATAACTAATTTTTTATAATCATGGTATTATTTTGTGAAAACCCGTTTTGTTTATCCCATACCATTAATAAGAGCCACTCAAAACCAGAATTGCATATTTAGCGCCCTAAAAGGAATCTAGACACACGCTAGTGTGTCGTGCCAATTTGTAGGCAACAAACATCACATCAATTCAATTATCAAGGTTGTAAACCATTGTAGCGCGACGCCATAGCGTCAGTGTCTTATATCCTGAAGCATATAGTTGAGCACATTTCAGCTACTTGAGGAAAAATAATAATGCGGTACAAAAGCTTAAAGTATATCCGCGGCCTATCTTGAGTTCGCCCCAGAACGACACAGATAATCAATTGTATGTTTTTCGTAGCAGAGTGCCTTGTTGATATCCAAGATGGTTACAAAAACAATGGCGGCCGTCGACCAAAGCCGCCCCTTCCAGGAAGACGCAGCCGGTCATAAAATACCTGCAGGACTTGAGTTAGGCCGCCGACACTATAAATTGTGTTGAAATCGAGAGCAATGACCCACACACACACAAAAACATTCCCCAACTTAATCGCACCGAATAATACTTTGGACGTTAAATGAAAACTTCAACATCGCTACCGAAAGTAGCAATGTTCTAGTTTTCATTTAACCTTCGAACTATATTAGTCGGTGCGATTAACTTGGCGAATGTTTTGGTGTGTGTGATACCACTCCTTTGAAGGGCCGAACCATTCGAAACTTAGTGGCCCCTGTTACCAGTTTTGGTTTTCGATATGATAGGAATAAACACGAAGCCAGAAGCACAGACAAATTAAAAAAAAACACACACATATATTTCGGTGCCCAGTATTTTAAAAATGCGGTACCGTCCTCAGATGTATAATATATAGTTAAAATTTTTTAAATACCTTACATTATGGCTTGACGGGTCCACCACG
>JAHWFP010010421.1:14995-29647 GCA_023313725.1 Lithobius niger | reverse complement strand
TTGGTTTTTGATATGATAACAGTCCTTTTTTTTTAAATTGTGTATTAGACTCAACTCCACTACCGTGCAGATGTGTAATAGTGGCACGTCAACAAGAAATTGGTTTTCCACAATTTGATACTACCTTTTGCCTATAGGCCGAACCATTCGCAACTTGGTCACCTGTACCTGAAATGTGCCCAAGATAGAAGACACTGACGCAATGGCGCCGCGCTACAATAGTTTACAACCTCGACAATTGAACTGACGTGATGTTTGTTGTGATGATTGTTGCCTAACTTGGCGCTAGTGTGTCTAGATTGTTTCTTTAAGCATAGTTGTTTTCAAGAAGCCAGTATTTTGTTATTTTTTTTATTTGTCCAATTTTGTTAATTTCCCAAAATTCTTTAGGTATTTTATTTGCCAAGAGTGGTATGTAAAATTTTTCCAACTTTTCCCCATATTTGTTTCTTGTGAGTTCTGGAAGAATATGTATTTTTTTTTAGTTTGATAAGTTTTATTATCCAGTTTAGCCATACGTTTATCCTTAATTTTAAAGAAGTTATTTTTAATTATCGTAAAATCCCTTAGCTGACCTACATTTAAAATTTCTAAAATAAATAACGGAAAATATATTTTGTCTTATGCACAAATCTGTTAGCAAATGAAATTGTTGTTGCTTTATTTTGTATTTTCTGTAATCGTTCAAGAACTGTTTTGTTGGCAAAGCCATGTACTTCAATTGCGTACCTCAGTTATGACTAAACCCAAGCATAAAAAATTAGTTTATTTTTATGACTAAGTATGTTTTTTTTTTTTTTTTAGAATGAAGCCTTACAGGAAAGCATTTTGTGTTCTTTTGCTATTTTGACTTCAGATCAGTTTAATCTTACCTTAAACGAGTTCGTTTTTCTTCAATTTTGCTCAATACATTATTGTGTGCGCAGTGTATCTTGAGTCCTGCAAGTATTTTGTGAGCGGCTACGTCTTCCTGGATGGGGTGGCTTTAATCGATAGCCGCCATTGTTTTTGTAACCATCTTGGATATCAACAAGGCACTCTGTACTGAAAACGTACAATCGATTATCTGTGTTCGTTCTGCGGAGAACTCAAGATAAGCCGTGGGCACTATAGACCTGTTTTTGACTAAGAGAACCACTGACCTGGAATAACTCAGTGATCAGTGAAATGACTTATTGCCCTGGAGTGACCCAATGACCCTCTGATCCAGAATGAGCCACCTTATAACCTAAACTATAATTTAGAGCCAAATAAAAACAATGTTTTGTTAGCATTAGCTTAGCATTCGATTGTTCAAGACTTAGTTTTTTATACATTGTGAATGTGTTGTTTACGTGTTCGCAAGGCACCTACTATACAACCTTTAAAAATGTTGAATTAGCCATTTGGGAATATGTAAAACACTAAATTATTTCTTGTGATCGATTGTTTTTATTATTTTTAAAATATTTTTTATTTATTTTTTATTATATTATGCAAAAACCGAGAGTTTGGGATTGTTACTTTGGTTTTCTGAAATCATGATGAGTCACAAAATATTTCAAGTAAATGTTCAATATATGAGGATTTCCGGTGGTCAAAAATTCCTTCCGCTTCCTCAGGCAAGAATCCAGACTAAACCAGCAAGCAACTACATCAAACAATTGGAGAACGCACATTTCAATTTGAATAAGACGCACTTCGCCCTGGATTGGCATCACTGGTCACTGACGGTGTCTCCCTCTTCCGGACAAGAAGGGGTAAAAGCTGCCACGGCTTGTCAAGCTGGCTGAGTAGCTCAACCATGGCATATTGTAAAACTCACAGGGACTCGCGTCTCGTCGCTCTCGTGCCGAAGGATACGGAAACTATACAAATAATAAAAGGGGTAAAACCTGCCAAAACAGCTTGATTGCTTCTTTACTGAGCCGATGACGCCTGGCATGCTCGCAGCCATAAGCTAGAAATCACATCAAATTCCAACATGGCGGCGGTTTTATGTCTGCCGCCTCGCAACGAAAACAGCAAATAACGTGAGTTCAGAAGCATTTGGGAAAATTGTTTCGCCATGAGGAATTCTTTATATTATTGGCACGGATTATAAGACTGCAAGTATTTACTCAAACGATGTCGGATTTAGCTAATCCAATTGGCGTTGTTACCATGGCAATGTCACCTTTGCCATCGCGATTGAGTTCTAGCTGCGAGAATGCAAAGGCGAATCGGTGCGTAAACGCGCCCTTAATCCTAACTTACCCTACATATCGTAGAACAATCCGGTTTTTTTTTTAAATCACTATTATCATGACTGGAATTAGTGTTGAACGTCTTTATTGTTAACATATCTCACATCTCAAGTCATTGTTTTGTACCACTAGGTTGTCCAGAGCGATCTAAGAATATCTGAGCGATCTTTTCAGTTTTTGCTATCCCAGTCAACTTCCGGTAATGGCCGGTGCTTTTACCTCGATGCTAAAACTTTTTCTCGGATCGCTCTGGACAATGTCGTGGTACAAGTAATGACTTCGAACGTAAGACAAGTTATCAGTAAAGACGTTCAGCGCGAGTTCCAGTGATTATAATAGTGCGTAAGCATAAAATTTAATAACGCTTAATACAGGTATGGATTGTTTACAATATGACTTCTTAATCAGCATCAGAAATGACTTTTATTGCGTAGTATATTTACATATGAAACGAAGATCTAATGATAAGACAGAGGTCTTTTTTTACACCAAAGGAAAAACACTAATGACAACAAATTAGTCAAATAAAATCAGTGCATGTTAGAGCAATGCACACAGTAAAGATCTAACCATAAGACAAACACAAACACGAAAATAAAGGAAACATAACGAGGATGTATGGAACATGACAAGGAAAATTGACAGGGACAAGGTGGGGGACAAACAGAACGAAAAGCACCGACAGAAAAGAAATAAAAAACTAGGAAAAAGAAGGACAATTTATAATTTAGTTAAATTTTAATGACTCTCTACGGAATGACAGCGGATGCGTTTTGCAAGGTGTATGAAATAGTTCTTTCCGGAAAGAGTGAAGAGTGATGGCAGATTTAATATTTGTAGGTATCTGATTCCAGATCATTGGAGTAATCCTGCCTTTCAATGATCGTTTACTTAGCTCGGTGCGATGGAGTTCATAATGAAGTTGGCCAGTGGCGTGAGAATGGACAGAGGAGTTGCGGACAGCCAAACGATGACCAATATCAATGCTTTCCTGCTTAAAAGCATTAAGACACGCTCTGATGGAAATCAAACCCGGTAAAGGTAAAATTGGTCGTTGTTTGAACAATGGCAGAGAATGCTCCCTGGGTGAACAGTGGCAAATAGAGCACACTGCCTTCTCCTGGAGTTTAATGAGACGCCCTTGATTGGTTTTGCTAGTGTTCATCCAAGCAACAGCACAGTAATTTAGGTACAAGGGTAGACAAGACTGTAGTACAGTAATTTTAAAGAGGAGGATGGCAGCACAGGTGATAATTAATGAATTATTCCGGCGCTGCGAGATATTTTCTGAGCAATAGCACCAACATGATCATTCCATGTGAGGTGTGTCAATATAGGGACTCGGGAATCGAGTTGAGGATACCTCTGTAATCTCATTCCCATTAATAACAAGTGGTGTGTTTCTGGAACATGGCTTTTGCCTAGAACGGAAGATAATAAAGTTGGTTTTTTGCAAGTTGAGAGACAGTCTGTTTGAGTTGAGCCAAACTATAGTGTCCCGGCCTATCTTGAGTTCCCCCCAGAACGGCACAGATAATCGATTGTATGTTTTTGGTAGCAGAGTGCCTTGTTGATATCCACGATGGTTACAAAAACAATGCCGGCCGTCGATTAAAGTCGTTCCCTCCAGGAAGACGTAGCCGATCGTAAAATACCTACAGGACTAAAGATAAGCCACGTACACAATACTAACTTTTGGAGCTCAGCATTCACAGCCCTTATGACGTTCTGGTCGGTTTCACCTCTTTCATTGTACTATATATAGCACTTTGTTTCCATGCGGCGTGCGAGCGACGAGACGACGAGTCCTTATGGTAAAAAACTCAACGAAAAGGGTCTTTGACGTTTATTACGGGCACGAAATTCTCAGTGCAGTGTTGACGTGCCAAACACTACCGAGCTCAATTTGCTTCATTTTTGGTGTTAGAGTGGAACACGATTTTGGTTCCTCCCCATTTGATTAGGTGTTTTGATTTAATACTGCAGGTGGCAATGGCACTCCTACGTAGCCCTCAGGCCATTCGCCACATAGGACCCAATACACTACTGCAGCAGTGACGGGGAGATTCAGGTGCTTTACATGTTCGGCTTCATCCCGTTCTACTTGGAGGGACGTTAATGTCATCACTGAATCTTAAATACGGATGCAAACCTATTTACGTTACCTCTTGGACTTAAATGTCAGACTGCCTGAGCGGGGAATCGAACACACGACCTTTCGAATCAAAGGACGGAGTCCTAACCGCTCCGCCATACTGACATACACTTATCGTACCCAATTGGCTTTTTCTCCCATTTATCACTGAATCTTGGCGGGAGACACACTAGCGTGTGTCTTAATTAATAAAAAATAAAAAAGGGAAAAAAAAAATAGGAAAGAAATATTAACGCCTTGCCAGGCACGGAAAAAGACGTAATTCCACACCAAAAAATAAAAATGCTAATCATATTCGGGTTACCCGAAAGCATACCTTTGTAAGTTGCCAGTGTGAAGGGTTGATAGCAGACCATCCCTATTAACAGTCTGTCTCAGATCGCAAATCGGCTGCTAACTAGTTCTTCTCCTCGTTGTTATCTTTGGCTATTTCGCTAAACTCATTAAATTTGCTTTGGCTTCGTACTTTTCCAAACGTGTTTCTCTTATTTCTTTTTCCGCTTCCTGAACCGCCTTGCGTCATCAGCCTGCGTCATCACCTTTTCGTCAAACCCAACCTCCGCACGCAAACCCGCTCGGCTACGTCTCGATCTATGAGCTCCTTGCTTTCCCTCAGCCATCGTGAAACGCTGGCAAAGACATAAGCCACTTTGGTCTAGTCGATATCTAGGGTTAGAAGGAGAAGACGCCGATTTTTTGGGGGGTTGCGCGTTTCCTCGCATTCGTGTCGTGTGTGTATATTCGCAAATACTCGTTAAAAACTTTTGCAAATCGGTTAAGACATGCGCGATGCTGAAATTGGGAAACCTGCATTTTTTTCCCGTGCAAATTCAACAACAAAACGTGCCAACCATTTCTGAATATCTAAACTGACTTTCGATACAACAGGCTTGACGCATTTTGTGCAATTTTTACTATTCGTAAAATTGGCAAATAAATCGCGCAAAACTTTGCAAATGCGTTGAAATCTGCAAGGTTGAAACCCGTTCAAATTGTGAAATCTGCAAATGTGTTGAAATACGCAAGGTGAAACCCGTTCACATTATGAAATCTGCAAATGCGTTAAAATCGGTAAGGTAAAGCTCGTTCAAAGTTATGAAATGTAAAATGCATTCAAATTTGAAAGGGGAAACCCATTCAAATTATGAAATCTGCAAATGCGTTAAAATCTGCAAGGTATAACCCGTCCAAATTATGATATCTGCATATCCGTGAAAATTCACGAACGAAACGTTCAAACGTTTGAAAACTGTTAATGAAAATTCGGTAGGGACATTTTTTTTTTGGGGGGGGGGGGGGTATGACAAAATGCTGCATGTTGATGCAGCCATGCTTTCGTGAAATCTGAGAAATACTCAATTCAAAACTTTTGGGCCTTTTGGGCCTTTCCGACCTCTTCTCGAGTGTGCGACCCCCGGTCTGGTCTCCTTCCCTGCTAAAGGATATTGATATGGTTGATCGCGTTCAGCGTCGCTTTACCAAGAGCCTCAGAGGCCTTGAGAAAATTCCATACGCCAAAAGATTATCCATTCTTGGCCGCGATTCTCTGGAGCTTCGCAGGTTGAAGTTCGGTCTCATCCTAACATTCAGGATCCTAAATGGCCATGTGGGCATTGATCTGTCGTACTTCGATGCCAGTCCGGCTCTGTCCACTCGAGGTCACTCCCTTGTCCGGCTTTTCTTACTGAGTTATTCGGGTGTGGAACTCTCTTCCTGACACACTAGTTACTTGCAAGAACTTGGCCACCTTTCGACAAAACCTTATCTCGGTTGAACTTACCAACTTTCTAAAAAGGCCTGAACATGCCCCACTTTCTATATGAAAACTCCCCCCCCCCCTCCTACCTGCCATCTTCTCCGGCGTTTGTTTATTCAAATATTTTAGTATTACTATCTTCCAAATCCGTCAAATTCTACAGGAAAAACCCAGCAAATTGAGGTATATCAGCATTCCCATGATATTCATCAACAAAACATGCAGATCTGTAATACGCGTAAATTGAAGACGCAATTTGGGGACGCAAATTGCCGAATTTTGGTGGGAAACCCTCCATTCGCAAAATTGGCACATGACTTTGCAAAACTTGGTGAAACCCATTAAAATTAAGGAATTCTGCATATCCATGAAAATCATCAACGAATACAAATCTCAGAAATGTGCGAACCGAAATTTGGTAGAGACATTTTGTAGCGTGAAAAAAACGTCGAATTTTTGGGGAAGTTAACTTTACCGTGGCATTCGTTGATTGGCGAAGTCCTCATTCCAAACCTTGCAACTCGGTTAAAATCTGCAAAGTGAAACCCGGTCAACTTGGGAAATCTGCAATTCCGTGCTAATTCATCAATAAAACGTCCAAATCTTTGGAATGAGTGAACGGAAATTCGGGAGGGGCATTTTTTTTTTTTTTTGGAAAGGGAGAGGGAGTTGGTTGCGAAAAAAATTCCGAATTATGGTGCAGCCCATTCTCTCGTCAAAATAAGAAAATAGTATACTCATTCAAAACTGGAAAATCCGTTAAAATTAAGGCTGTGTCGATTCCAAGTTGCCCAGTCGATTATCGCCGAGCAGACCATGATCGGAACTGTTCGATACCGAGCAATTACGTCCATTTAACCGAGTGGTGCGGCTCGCGTCTCGTCTTCGTACGCGACTTTACAAACATGCGATGCCACATTGATAACAAATATCTTGCGGAATCTTAAGCACTGAAAAAAAAGGATCAAGCAGCCGACCAGGCAATTAATAATTAGATACCAACATATTTCTCCACAATCGCTTCTCCACTTCCCGTCCTCCCCACCGAAATTCTTCTGAAGAACTCTTTTTAAAACACACTTTGAAGTGATGGTAATTTTTTTCTTGAATGGTAGTTGGAGGGTTTTTTTGTTTATTGGTTTGTTTGGATTGGAATTAAGTGATTAGAATTAGGTGTATTGGGCACGTTTCATTGTCATCTTGATTTATAAACTTTAAATTATAAAAAAAAAATTAGTTGAGGTGCCCAGTCATGAGGTACTCGGCTACAGCAAGCTGTTTATGTTGTTGCTGTCACACTAGTGTGTGCTGGAAATACGTGTACTTTTACACGGTCTTGGTACTAGTGTGTGACTAGCTTTGTAGTATAACTTGTCTATACCAAATAAAGAAAGAATCACAAGGTAAAGGGTAAACGAAGCAAGCAGTCTGCATTAAAGACTGTTCTTGTGAGGATACACAATACACTAGCCTGAGAAAGAAAGAAAAGACTACTGCCCCGAC
Organism: Lithobius niger; assembly: GCA_023313725.1. Lineage (NCBI taxonomy): Eukaryota > Metazoa > Arthropoda > Chilopoda > Lithobiomorpha > Lithobiidae > Lithobius > Lithobius niger. The sequence continues at coordinate 22,008 of JAHWFP010010421.1, read as the reverse complement.
TGGGACTCGAACCCAGGACATCCCGTTTACTAGCCGGGCGCTCTTTCATAAAGTAAGAGGGGCAATAGTCTTTTCTTTCTTTCTCAGACTAGTGTATTGTGTATCCTCACAAGAACAGTCTTTAATGCAGACTGCTTGCTTCGTTTGTCTATACCACACGCCATGGCTGTTTGCTGTGACGTGCATGTCACGTGACTGGGCTAGTCCAATCAGACGGCCAAACAGCCGTTGTTCTCGTTAATCATTGGCTAACTCATGGTGACGTCGCGGCCAACAGCCATTGCGCATGGTTTTTAGTGCATGCTTTGGCACGAAGGGCACGTCGTTTGCTACTCTTTGTTGGGGTTATATGTTCTTCGCCATGGAGGAAAAAAAAGGAAAACGGGGTTTTGAAGACATATGTTGATAAAAATATGTTGTAACTTGTCTTCCCAAACACCAAGGAATAAAGATGTTGCTGCTCCAAAATGCAACGTGGGCGTACTTCAGCTCCTTTTCACCCTCTGTATCCAACAGTTTCATGAAAAAATGTGCCGTTTATTGAAGCCTGCTTCGCATTTAACGAGTGCTAATTAATAAAGTTGCTCGGTTGTGCTCGGCAGCACTGATTGGCTCGGTTCAGCTCGGTGTACCAGGCATTTTTAAAGCCGCGCTCGGCTGGGTTCGGCTCGGTACCAGCACGAGTTAAAATCTATAATGCTTACACAGTCACGTCTCCATTTCATCAATTTTAATTCAGAAAGTTCTGTCATCTATAAATAACTAATGAAATTTATTTATTGAAACTGACATTTATTTCCAGAATACTGAATTTGAGTAACCTTCAGTTCACTTTTTTTACGACTCATTCTTTTCAAAATGATATGAAACTAAATTTCATGATAAACGTAAACATTAAATACTTAGTTATATATACACAGGGTTATTCATGAAGTACTGAAAAATAGGCCTATGCATGTAGGCCTATAAAATGTACGCATAGGGGTGCCTAATTTTAATAGCACATGAGACAAAAACCTTCTTTTAGATTGAACGAAGGTTTTTGTCTCATGTGCTATTAAAATTAGGCACCCCTATAGTATATGCCTACATTTTATAGGCCTACTTTCATAGGCCTATTTTTCAGTACTTTATGGATCACCCTGTATATTGCCTGACATACATTACGAATAAATAAAATCACGAGCCAAGGGTGAAGGCAGCAAATAATCTGCATTAAACAGTTTCCTTGAAGGCAGACTGATTCGAGCATATATTAAGAATTTTGAGCCCACGACAATTTCTAGGATTTTCACAAGTAATTGGCGGAGCGGAGCCAAAGTATACTGCTGGTCTCGAATTTGGCATAAATTGATCAATTATAATCCACGAAATTACAATTTTCCGTATTTATCAATATAACACTGGCCATTGTAAATTTGGAATCGTGAATAGTTAAGGAATTCCGACAAAGCATACACTGGGCTGCTGGAACTTTAAAAAAAAAACGCCAAAATAAATTATTGCAGCTTCCTTACAGCTAACAATCTTTTTTGACATAACTCAACGAAATAATAACATTTGATTATATATAGCACTTTAACCACTAGAGGAAGACAAGCATAGGAAAAAAAAAAACCAGAAGGATTCGTTAACGACTCACATTCGTTTCATGTGAAGAAGAATGCTTGGAGGAATTCAGCCAACATGGCAACCAAAATGGCGTTGACACTATCAACGGGAATCTCAAATGTGAACCATCAAATCGCCGCTGCAGGAGGAAACCGCTCATATAAAACGACAGTATCAGCAGACTACGTGTTTATATCACAATACGGAACAATAATTTGGCTTTGTATAGACATTTCAAGATTCCTGGATTGCTATGGAAACTGCACTCTCTATCCCGTGTTGCAAGAATGAATAGGCCATACATCGAACGTATAATTGGCCTAATTTCTTTGGTGTTGTGGCTTACGAAACTGAAACGGGAGATAACAATTAGGCTTAAAATTAGGCTTTAGAATTATTTAAATGCTATCTTTACACCCAAGCTAACGTCGTCCGACCTACAATTGTGATAACTTGCTGTACCCCCGGCCTAACATACGCTGGTCTAGCCGTTTCCCGCATACCTTAGCGAAATACTTTACTGGGGCAGCATGAAATGAAAATGATACCGGCGGCCCTTCCTGTCCCCTCACCCACCTTCCCCTGGCTCCCTCTCCCCACATTCTCCCTCTGCATGGTCAGATTTCTCCCCATGCGCCTATTCTCTGGTAACCCCTTCCCCTCCCATGCCCCAAATCCCCATTGTGCGGTCTGAATATCCCGCCCCCGTCCCTGCTCCCCCTCCCTTTGAACCCGTGCTGTTTTGTTTTCGTAAGGAAGTCAATGTCTTTTTTGAACGAAGGACGCCACTGTTATATGTTGTGAATTGTCTGTTTCTCCGTTCTGATACCAAGAGTGAGAAACCCAACAACGATCGTGCATGCAGTGATTGTTACTTAACCATTTTTGAAAGCCTTCAAGTCGGCTCTCTGAGCTAGCATTTCGTTTGCGACTGATTGTTACAGGGCCCAACCGTTCACTAGGGATCGACCGATACAGAAAAATACCGACCGATACCGATACAGATTCCGATACACCGATACCGATAACGATTTACAGGTAAAAAAAGTCAAACTCATCCGTACCTCTGACCATAAAAAACCCAGTCCACACTGCAGAAATGCCTAATTGCAAAAAGCCGACAGTACGCACACGTTAAATTCATCGAGACGCTGTCCAGATGATGTTTTGCGATGTGAGCGGTGCTATACAGGAAAGGTTTACTCAAGCTAGGCAGAATAGCCAGTGCGCACGGAAGATGGTCGTATCCGGCAAAATATCTAAATAAACACCGATACAGATCCGATACCGATGCACGAAAACTACCGATAATAACTGTAAATACCGATACCGATTTTAATATCTGTCTATCCCTACCATTCACATTGTCGGGGGCTCGCTCTTTGTCTTTGCTACCGTGGCAAGAATGAACCTGCTCAAGCAGTTCGTTTGTTACTGATTGTTTCAGACATTGTAGGTCGCTCGCCCTCTTTCATTGTAGAGCATGATGATTTTGCTCAGTGCCACGGAAGCATGATGATTTTGCTAATTATCTACCGATATCCGCATCTCAGCACTCGATTACAATGCAACGATGCAAGACACAATGAAAAACGATTGTTCTCTGCAACTAGTTCTCAGCACTTGATTATTTTTTAAACGAAACCCGTGTTTCACGTCCCATTGTGATTAATTTATTTATAAAAGGTAAGTTAAAGGGTTTAACGAGGGTTAACCACTCCTGGTCATCTGCCCGAAGCCCTAAGGCCCTATGTCTGTAACAGCCAGATTCCCAACAGCCAGAAAGGTAAGTTATTTTTCACTATAATAATTACTGAAAACGGGCAATATCGGTAACATTTCAAGCATTAAAATTCATTACAATATGACATCCATTGTGAAAATTTAAAGTTGCTCCTTAAAACTTTCTTTAAAATCTGTAGTTTCGCTGGTACATTTTTTGTTTACTTGTGGAGATAGTTAGTTTCCATGTGAAATGTCAGACGCATCGACAAAGGCGCCTGGAGACAGCAAACCAACAAAAAAGAGTGGGGGTGGGGGGGGGGGGTCTGAAGACTTTTTGGGGCGTCTTATTTTGGCTAATCAGTATTACGGAACATCGAAAAAGCCTTTGTTTAAACGTTTGTTTTTGATTTTTTTTATGGTATTCTTCATGATTCTGTCTACCAAAAAGGCAAGAAGACAAAGAAAAAGGGTAAGGGGAGGGGGTGGATTCAACCCCAATAGCACCAATGTACGGGTGCCCTTGCGTTCCTACTTCCGACACAATCATCTCCAACATTATATTCCGTAATCTCTTTTGAAATATCCCCATCAATCGACAAATCAAACAAATCCTCGAATACCAAATTCGAAGCCATAATAGAACACTATAAGCAAAAGAAAACGGTTTTTTTTCCTTTCCGCCTTGCATTGTTGGACTACTCCGTGCACTACATCATTATTGGAGTCGCGTGCTTCTTCATTGTCGGGCAGAGATGCGGACATCGGTAGATAAGTTATGGCCTGCTTCCCTCGTGCAAAGAACTAACAATCGCTCGGGCTGCGGTCAGCACTCGGGAATCACGCGATAACCTATACGTGCCACCCAAGCCTATTATATAGATAGATAGATAGATAGATAGATTCCAATTTTTAAAAAAAATTAGCGTTCGCCGTTGCAGTACGTGCCAGAGGTGTGCGCTCCAACATTGTCGTATAGGAGGCGGCGTAGGGAGCCGCGGTTGTTTTGAATCTTTTGAATATTGTGAAGTATTATCGTTACTGGTGATTGTTTAGCTTGCAGTTAAACACCGGTTCTCGTCAGATCCCCGAAGTTAAGCAGCATTGGGCTGGATTGATACTTGGGTGGGTGACCACCTGGGAATCTGGCTGTTGCAGACATAAGCAAAGATACTCTGCAATTAATATGAACAATGTAAGCATCACCGACGGTAGCACGTTCTTTGCCAGCTTAACCACGGCGGCTAACGGTGGTATTTTATGACGACGGCGATGGCGTTAAGAGGCTGCAAATAACGAAACAGAAACTAAATGTGGGAGCAAACGAAAGCATCTTAAACGTAACTTACCTGAAATGAAAAAAAAGCTAAAATGTAAAAAAAAAAGAGAACACCAGCAAAGAGCTTCAGCTCAAATGTAGCCGAGTGAATATTGTTCCCAGCTTTTTAAGGACCCTTAGCAAATATTACAAAGCGATTATAATGAGAGTAAATACAAATTTAAAATAAAATTTCTCTCCGCTCCGCCTACAGTAGGCCCAAAGCCTGGTTTCTCGTTTAGTCAGGGAAATAAAAACACCATGCCTGATATTGTTAACAAGGTTTCTTGGAAAAATCCTCAAACATTAAAAACAAATTGTTTAAAGCGATTATCCCTGCCAGAGGAACTGGAAACACGTTTGTTTTAAGATTTCTTTAAAATTTCCATGTTTCCTCGATTTTAAGAAGTTTTTGTCCTTGAGATTCATGTCCAATTTAATTTTCCCCTTAAATTTCGCCCTATGGATTTCCAAGTAATTTCCCCGAGAATTCTCCGACTTTCCGTGAGATTTCCCGGTTTACGACTGAATCCTGTCGTAACGATAGGTATGGAATTCGCGACGTTTCGAAGAGGCTACAAAAAGCACCTTTTCTGGCACCTGGTTGACTTGAAAAATACAGTAGCATTCGTTGGAATAGACAAATGCTACGTACCATCCCCACCTAAGGAGAGATAGGGAAAAATTGCGTATTAGTTTCTACAAGTAAAAACACCATGAAGGGAAGACTCCCTCATGTTTAGAATGCCATTCCCCAGTGATGATTCGAGATTCTTCCTTACTCAGCACCTTTAAATCAAAGTTTTTTCAAGTAGTAATTAATAACGCCTCCTCGACAATCTACATATATAATTACACAAAACCGCAGCGCATGCATCTGCAGCGCAGCCCAGCTATCCAGCAGGACATACGATGCCATCTCCGCCATCTGCCGACGGAACGGCAAATTATAAGAGTAGCAGCCAAAGCCCGCTGAGATAGTAGCTGCGCCCGGAACGCAACGTCCAGCAGTGCGAACATACGATGCCATCTACCGACTGAACAGCAAATTAAATGAGGGGGGGGGGGAGGGGAGCGAGACGACGCGGAATGAGCGAGCGACTCCGCTAGTATCATTATGATATCCGCTTATTTATTGCTGCTTCTCGTAATGAACTTCTCATATTCTCATTCAGTTCATGTTGGCGTGATGTCCTATAGTCTTCCTTGTTTTCTGCTAGTCTATCGTTCCTGTCGTCTGTATTATCCTGTCTTGTTCTAACAGTCCAGTTTTGTGCATGGTTGTCCTGCAATGGCCCTTGTTTTCTGCAAGTTTGTGTCCCTACCCGTTTGTCTTGTTTGCTCTGCTTGTTGGCCTGTGTTGTTTTGTCTTGTCTTTTGTTTGTTTGTATTTCGTGATTTCCCCCTACCCCCCCTGTTTTCTAGCCTATAATTCGATGTTTTGGGTATGACAAGACCTTGGGCTTCTCTTGTTTTTTTGCTCTCTCCTGTCTTTGAAACCATGAAATAAACCCACTTTTGACTTTTTTTTTGACTAACATTAAATTATCCAAAACAACTCCGCTTAATGAATTCTCACTAATTAGGGGAAGGGCGTTGGGGCGGGGGAGGCGGGGGGGGGGGCAGGATGGAAAAGATCTGTCCATTTTGACCGAATCTCCCGACCATTTGTTCAGTAGGCTGTCAATTTTTAATAACTCCAGTTGAGTTCCTTGCTGTTGTTAGCAAAGCACTCCAGCGATGCTGTTCTTGGAAAGCTTACAATTCGGGAGCCAATTGAGAAAAAGGAGGTAATTCAAGCCACGTTTGCGGAAGTTGAAACGTAGGTTAGTGGGAGGGGCGAGGGAGAGAATTAAGTATTGTATTCAGTGAGTATTTGTTGTTAATACAAATACAAAGCACACCCAGCTAAATAAATGGGTCTAATGAAGTGCGTAAATGGTGATCCTAACGATAATGCATAATGTCGAGTAACTCGAGTTAGCAGCGATTATGATGCAGGGTCGAAGTTAGCATATCGGTCTGGTGCACAGGCGGTCGAAGCCCCAAAGACCCGGTTTAAATTCCCGGCCTGGCGACGGCGCGAGATTTTTTTCGTCGTAATTCCTGCTCACTTGTCATTCTTAGCAGTTCACAATGTCGGCTCCGCTGTTTTTTTTTTTTTTGTCGTTTAGGAAAAGCTGAAGCGAGTCATAAAAACGTAATTCAGTTTCCAGAAATGTTTTGCGGTAAGAGCCATCCCGGCGGAATTTGACCTGCATAAATTTATTAAACAGTACGGAAAGTCACATGGGCTTGAGAAGGGTTAAATAAATATTTATTGCAAACCTATTCACGTTGCTTATGATAAATAAAAAGCCAA
>JAHWFP010010421.1:0-14595 GCA_023313725.1 Lithobius niger | reverse complement strand
AATAGGTTTGCAATAAATCTACATTATAATCCTGGATGTAGGCTAAAAGGAAGGCTAAAGCAAAAGGGAAAGCAAAAGGGAAGGCTAAAAGGAAAACCACTTCTCCCCTCCTCACTCCCGCATTGAAAATGCACTCTCCCACTCTACGTGCATGGAAACAGGCAGCAGGCATGAGTGGTCGATCAACTCAATAAAGGTTCAATCTGACAAGTCGTCGGGCCGAACAATCACTTCTCCCCTCCTCGCGCCCGCATTGCAAATGCCCTCTCCCATTCTACCTACATTGAAAGACGAGGCAGGCATGAGTAGGCGAGCAATCCTATAAGTCGTCGGGAACAGTGCCGGGAAAATGTCCCGGGAAATGTGTCCGTAAACTTAAGTCATGACCGGCCCCGTGCATAGCACGGGCTTCCTCTAGTATTTAATAAATTTATGGTAACTAGCGACTCACGGTGGCAAAAATAAGACAAGATTAGATAGAAAGGATAATTTACTTCCAAAACAAAAATCCACGAACTGTCCTTAAAGGTGCATTCCGTCTGCCTTATAACAGGCACGCGCAGATCGCCATCCGCGCATGTTACCATCGCACCCTTTTGCGAGACTCGGCATAGTAATACAAGGCTAACTGAGACAGTAGCTGAGTTCCTCGCAACGAGGAATGCAACTACTATCTCAGTTGGCCTTGGTCGTAGCAGACGAAACACCATGAACACAAAAATTGTGTCGTCCCAAACCTGAAAGATTTTTCGTATTTTAACATCACACTTTATAATTTTTTAGGCCAATATCTTATAATTTTTCTTCGGCGATCTATTGGCATAAATAATGTTAATTTTTACCGCATTAGTCTTTTAGATTTTTTTAATTTCATGGTAATTATTAGCAAACGATTAAAAATGAGTATATGCACACCGATACAGATGAAACGTCACGGTGATTGCTATGTAAATATTAGCAGGATGCGAATAAATTGCTTCCCAATATTCAACAGAAAATCTCGTAGACGCCACACTTTAAAACGGATTTTTAATATAATAATAATATGAGTTTACCACACATGAATCGTGGGAAGGAACCGGAAGGTTGGTGAAACACTAATACCGGACCTAAGATAGAAGACAATCTTGATTAGAGTCAAATGGGATTTTAGCAAGGGATTGACTAACGGTAAGTCAATAGACCTTTGAGGCCGTACTTAACTTTAACTTTGTTTTCACAGTTAAACCACCCGAAGGGCATTACATAACTGGAAACAAAGTAAGGATGCAAGTGAATATGTACGTTAATAAATAGGTAATGAAGGGGGGGGGGGAGGAAATTATAGTCATATTATACCCCATCACGTAACATGCAGTAATAAAGTTTGCAAAAAAGAAATTCATGCGTGCGTACTTATATATGTACTTTTATATGTAATTGTATATGTACTTTTATAATTTTTTTAAGTATAAAAACAACAACAACGAAAATCGAATAAAAGAAAAAAGTATGAGGAGTTTCAAGATAATATATTATACAGTATTCACATAATACTACTGTAATATATAGTGTTAAATTTTTTTCACAAAGTTAAAACGGCTACAAAAATAGACTATTAAAAATAAAGAACAATTAAATGAGGGGATGTCTGCTTGATGAGGGTGTCTAGCCTATTTTTGAAACTACTGGCAGAAGGAGCCAAAACCACTGACGTGGGAAGAGCATTCCAAGTAGTAAGCACACGAAAAAAAAAAGTATGCCGCGCCCACTCACGTCTTGATGTGGAGGATAGAGAGAAAATGGCGTTGGGAGGAAAGTACCTTTAACTTCTTTTCACCTACTGACAAGACCTTACGTCCAAACTAACCTCTCTCATTAGCAAAAACAGGAGCGACATAAAGGAGAGGCCCGTAGGGCTTAACGGAGTGTCCTCGATAATGTTACCGGATGTTCCAGCTCTTGTTTTGGGTAGCGACCGCATGCGGCCTACTGTGGAACGACTGGCCGTCCAATTTTCTAGGATTATGCACTTTACAAGGTACGCTTAAAGACGGGGAAAGCCAAAGGCCTAGAAGAAATAACTAAATACAGATGCAAACCTATTTACGTTGCCTTTTGGACTTATAAGTCAGACTGCTGAGCGGGGAATCGAACCCAGGACCTTTGAAACCAAAAGGTCGAGGTCCTACCGCTGAGCCATACTGATACGTCGGCCATAAGTCCAAAAGGCAACGTAAATAGGTTTGCATCTGTATTTAGTTATTTCTTGTGAGCCTTTGGCTTTCACGTCTTTAATCATTATTTCACGTTTAAGTGTTCCATTAGTTTCACTTGGAGGATGGCGCAGCAAATAAGCGCCCCTCCAGTGGCGAGTGGATAGTGTATGTTTTTAAGTATATATATATGCACGTGTTAAATGCTGCCTATGGACGTTTCCTTTAAAAAAAAAAACCGTGTCAGTATGGCTCAGCGGTAGGACCTCGGCCTTTGGCAGACTGACATATAAGCCCAAAAGGCAACGTAAAATAGGTTTGCATCTGTATTTAGTTACAAGGTACGCTGTATAGGTGTTAACCTGACAGATGGGACAGAAAAATGCCACTCGTGGAACGATCCCACTCCAGAAGCGTGGCAACTCCGTGAGCAAAGCAGGTCTCTTCAAGCCAAAGGCCAACTGGGGTAGAAATCGCGTATTGCGCCTCCTGGTTCAACGCCAGTTCACCGCGCTTAAAAGGCGGGTTGTCACCAGAGGGTAGCAACTCGGTGGCAACGTGGCGTCACAGAAGGGTTACTAGCGCAAATAGCGCTCACCACTCGACAAGGACCGCAGAAACACAGACAATGTGACGCTGGTAGTCGTAGCTTAAGCCGGGTGCACATAACTTTTTTTACACGGTCCTTCCCGATCCCAAGAAAATAGCGATTTTCAAATTTTCGTATTTTTCCAAATTCCGTACCTCCCTCGCGCTATCGCGCTCACTGCGGTTAATTACATAACATCAGAAACCCGCACGCAAAAACTTGTCATGGCAACCGAAATCTGGCCGGCCAAAAACGTGATCCGCATGACGGCCGAGATCCGAAGGACGCCTCGGATGTAAAAAGAGTTATTTGCAAGCTGGGTCACATTGGAGCTCAAAGAAACCGCCGAATAAACACTGCGCTGTCACAAACTGCCAAAACAATTCTTCGAATTTTTACAAACAGCATTTGGTAAATGTTATCATATCAAAAACCAAAACTGGTAAAAGAGGCCTTCAAGTTCCGAATGGTTCCGCCCTTCAAAGGTGTGATATCAACACACCAAAACATTCGCGAAGTTAATTGCACCGCTTAATAGTTCGAAGGTTAAATGAAAACTAGAACATTGCATTTCATTGACGCTCATCCCTACTTACAACCCACGCCACGCGAAGCACGGGCTTCGGCATGTGTAGTAACGCTGATGTTAACTCGATCTTAAACCTGTAAAACCTTCACGTTTTATTAATTAATTAATTAATATAAATAATAAATACATTAACGTAAACACACAAACAACATTTTCAAGAACAACAACACGAACAAAACATTCGTGGACCTTCGATTAAAAAAAAATATAAACAAACAAGATGGTTTAAAATTGGTACGGAGAAGCAAGAGAAATTCCTGGCGCCAGGAAAGAAAAACATTTATATTGACGTTAGTTTTATATTTGAATTCCTTTGGATGTAAAAAAAAAAAACAATCGCACAACGCAGTATCCATTTTAACCTCCCCCTCCCCTCACCACCTCCAGAAACATGGTTTTAATCAGTTCCAATTCATAGATAAGGCACGATTCTGGTTTAATCACACCAAGACATGAATATATCATTACCATTTTTTTTATGGTGCGGGTTGGGGGAGGGGGATATGGTAGTGTTGTGCGTGTTAGCTGCTTTTTAATATAATTAGTTTTAATATTTAATTTGAAGTGTACCCATGGGTTTCGTCTTTTTTATATATATTATATATTAAAAAAAAACCAACTGTTCATTTGATTTATGACACTATCGGTTCGTTTTATTGCTTGAATACAACTAGGCCTCATTCCCACTCCCACTCCGCCCGAACATCATTAGTTGCAAAAATGACAAGTTGTTATGGAGGTCATTAAAAATAATTTACGACGAGCGCCCCGCTTGGACTGAGGAAGTCCAGCTCTTTCGATAACATCACATTACAGTTTAGAACGAGGTAAAACCAACACAATTCAACTTCAGAATTTTGCCACGTTTTGTCATTGTGCAACTGTTGGATTTACGTCGCGTTTAACTCCTGAAGTTATCTCATCCCGGACAAAACAGTAATGAACGTTCTACTCAGTGCGGGTAAGATTATCTGCATAACGAGAGCGCGTAGGAACTGCTTTTGTTAAATGAGTCAAGCATTAAGAGCTACGTTAAGAACCAACGGCAACCTCATCTGGCAGGAGCATAGCATTGGGGGAGCTTTTCAGGACAGCATGCTTCTCTAAGGGGCAGCTGCGAGACCGCCTTGATCCTCATTTATTTCCGTCTGCAAGAACATCAACATGGAAGAATATAGTAGAAGTGATCATTAGAAAAGGGGAGGGGGAGTATTTGAGTCACAGGATGTGCTGATTGAGTGAGCGAAGCAAACAAAAATCAGCGTGAATTACGCAGTGAGCGCAACAATTTTAAGAAACTTAATTGGATCGAACATGGACATAGACATGAGTTACCGTACCTAACCAGTACTCAGCTAGTTATTATTAAGAAGGGAGGTACAGATGATTATTTTACCCGTCTCCCCCCCCCCCCCTGCCCGTAAAAAAAGGGGGGGGGGGGGGGAATTATCACACAGGGAAACAGCCCCAAAATTCTGGAATGCTGGTTCGCTTACCCATCTTTACTACCATTCCTTAAGATTCCTTAATCCCAGCAGGCGGGGATTTCAATATCACAGCACACGTTTTATCCGCAATGGCAGCTTGCCAAGCATTCCTGTCCGCTGTCCCTAGCTGCTTGAATGTAAGTTTTTATGTAAGTTTTACCTTTGAATTGGTTTTTAAACCATTCACTAATGATTTTAGCTTGCGCTTGATCTTGAAACAAAAATCGAGTGACGTATTTTAATCTTGAACAAGCTGCTACATCGTTGATGTTGACCATCCCCACCCATATTCGGTTTTAACTTGCGCACATGTATGCAAAATTTTATAATACTGATAATTATAATACTGATTGCCTGTTATTTTAGGTTTTTTGTTGATATGATGAGCATGCACAGCACTGACGTGACAAAATGAAGGAACAGCTCTGAGGATGACGTCTCCAGTTTTCTAAATGGATGTCGAAATATAAGAGTGTTTTTAAAACCGTGCGTGCGCTTAATTTTCCACTAATTATAGTTTATGGTTTATAGTTTATAGTTCGTAATAATAGTTAATGGTAAACGATTTACCTCGTTACGTGATCGTTACGGATGAGCGAACCTCGTTTAATCCAAACGTTTATTTTCGCTAACACTGAGATAGAGAGATATGTGCGTCATTTTCAGGAACCAAATGTTCGGCAAATAAAACTGTCCTAGAAACATCACGCATTTAAATAATTTTTTGCGCCATAAATTTTGGGGGTCCTGAAGGTTCACTCAATTTTCACTCAGTCGTACGAAATTACCCTTTTTACCCCACACTTTTACGTGAGTTTTTTTTTTTTAACAAAAGAGGTGCTGCAAAGCCACAGTACTCACAGCAGATACGTGATTTCAGTAGCTATTAGGCAGTGCAGATTTATTTTCCCCTTTTGACTAAGTCTCTACCGTCACATCTCCTCTTCAAGTCGCCTGCTTCTTTGGTCTATTGTGTCCGCGGCGCATCTTGAGTCCTGCTAGTATTTTATGAGCGGCCACATCTTCCTGGAGGGGGCGACTTTAATAGACGGCCGCCATTGTTTTTGTAACCATCTTGGATACCAACAAGGCACTCTGCTACTAAAAACGTACAATCGATTATCTGTGTTCGTTCTGCGGAGAACTCAAGATAGGTCGCGGACACTATAATTTGTCTTTCAACCCTTTGTTGCATATGTCAAATTGGAAGTATTTTTTAGTAGAGTACTTAGGTCGGTCGCGGGATTCGAACTAGAGGTCGGACAAATAGGGAAAAAACATATTCGAATATTCGTTCAAAAGTTATTTTCCATGTTTAGGTCCGATCCCACTCGCCCTGCCCCCCCCCCTCCCCAAAAAAAAAATCCGTTTTTCAATAAATACATAAATATTATTTAGTCTGTTGGCAATGCAAGGCATACGTAATATAACCACAAGTTTAATTTAATTTACTTCAGCAACTTGGAAGGTATAGACAACACAATCCAAAACAAATATGCTGAATTGCCAGCTGCAATACGGTATGACCGTAGTCCACCAACGTGTCCTACCCTTTCATGTATGATATTGAATTTGACGTCATCTAACAACTGGCTTCAACGGCCCTGGTTGACTTCTCTATTTTTTATTTCTTAATGGATCGTTCCCACTACAGATTGGTTGGGAGGGAAGGGTCAAGGGAAGGAAGCATATAGAGAAGGAATGGCTGGGACTCAAGAAGCCCACAGGAAAACTTAAAAACCAAGTCACAAATGAAAAAGCACGTAGAATTACATACAAAAAACCGTTTATTTTGCGAATATTCGAATGGTATATATCATATTCGAATATGCTCTTAACGAACGAATTGTCGAATATTCGAATATTCGTCCGACCCCTAATTCGAACCGGCATTCACTTGGTTTGAAGGCGAGGACGCTGACCATTCGGCTGTTGCTGCTCGCTTTGCTCGGGGTCCCAGGGGACCCCTCACAAAGCACGCGTTGGGACTTGGTATATTTGACCGTTCACTAGCAAACTGGATATATTCTGGATATATAACTGGATGCGCAACAAAGGTTAAACTTCTGCTATCATCTTTTTTCAATGTTTTTACTATAAAAAGAGGAAACAGCAAGAAACAATAAGCTTGAACGGGTGTGATTGTTTATAAAAGAATGCGGAACGTTTGGCAAGTACTTTGATTTATTTTTTAATGTTTCCCAACCGTCGTGTCTTTGATTCTAGTTCGTCCAAAGTATTTTTAATTATTGTCCGTATTTCAATGCCCGCACTAAATCACTTGATATTCAGTTACTAGTTATTTAGTTATTAGCATTGCGTGGATGAATATTTTAAAGGAGTCTCTTGCAAAGAAGAGGCAGTCACAGTTTAGGAATTTCAGGAAAAGAAAAGGCTATATATTTAGGAAACTCGGTAAAAGTATAAATATTTTAGGAATTCTAGGAAGTTGGGAGGCCCGTTAAGTATAGACATAAAGGATTCACGAATAAAAATAGTGTTTAAAACATTTTGTTAGTGTTACGGGAATAGCAAATCAATCCACTACAACTAAATGGGCCGGCTGAGCACTAAGCTCAGACATCAGTTGATTTTATTTAGCTTTACCACGAGACGACTTTTCTGATTCAATAAACAGTATTCTTAAAACTCGGACTAATGTTGAAAGTAATGAATCATGCATTATCTGCTCTACTGCAAAATACTTCAGACTATTAAGGGTTGACTATCAATAACAGGCTTCAGAAAGCATATTAAATTCCTATTCATCAAATTCAGTCAGACAAAATTCTGAAGTTGAAAACGGATACAAAATGTAGAATTGACCACGAAATAAAAAGCAAAAAATAAAAGTGATTTACGAGCCTCAGCTGGAGACTTACTTGAAATACGGATTAGAAATGCACGTTCGCGTATTGAGGTTAATTGTTCAACAGGGGTCGAGACAACGAGAAACAGAATTTTCAATGTCTTGTATGCCTAACACTCGAAAAAAAAAATCCGGTATTGGAAAAAAGTGTACAAACATAATTACCTACATTATTAATAGCGTAAGCAAGCTCTGATTGGTTGCTGTGTTCCTACGTCATCTGCTTCGGCCAACCAAATCGGATGACATATGGACGATCGTGTAACAGTTCACGCCTGTCAAAGGTACATGAGTACCATCTCATACCATAATTGGGAACCACGAGGAAGAAGCGTAAGGCCAACTAAGACTGGATACGTGGAATACGACAAGGAAAACCACAAGGGACAAAAAGAAAAATGACTGACAACGTGAATTAATTTACCACCTCCCAAACGTAGTGAAGGCCTCACTGCCATTGCTCTCCAACCCGGGGGAGAGAGAGAGAGACTAGGGGGTGATGGGGGAATTGACACACCACTGACACAGATTCAGGTGTATAACAAGCACATATCGTCGTTAGATGGCCGTCATTTGGCTAGCTTAAAAATTACGGAATTCTACAATGTGTTCAGCTACTCTCGTTTTGGGTAATCTGGTAAGAATTTGTCGTTTTGTTTTAATAATGTGTATTTTAACGTTCAGCAAAGATTGAAGGTTCAGATATTTCATAATTATTCATTAATTTCGTTAAAAACTTCTCGCTAGTTGAAATATTTCGAAAAACCAAGCGTCGTCTGCTTCGAGGATTGGTTTGGGAGCAAAAACGTCATCAACTGAATCTCGTTCGTGTATACTTTACCACGAGAAATCGCTGCGCTCTATCTCAGACGCTTTCAATTATAGTGGGTCCACCCTATCAAAGCTACGTATAATCCAAGTTCCCTGGTGTAAGCATTGATGGACTGCCACATGGTTCTATTTTTGAACCAATTTTTTCTTTTTCAATTTTCATCAATGATAAAATGGAACTAAACGATATTTTATTCTTTCTGCAGATTGTATTGTATTATAATCTTAGTAAAACACTTCACTAACAACAAACTGAAATATAGTGCAGTGAACCCACGGAAGAAACTGCACCGTAATGAGTTGTCCCAACTGAAATTAAAACTAACCAACTCAGGAAAATATTTACAGGCACAGAAATTAATAAAAACAAATGGAAATTTAAACATTAAAAAACTGATAACAAATTAAGACAAGCGTTTTGGCGATGCCATCGGGGACCATCGTATCCCTGGCAGGTCTAACCTTGGTGGTAAAGCATTCGTGACCCGAACCTCATTCCATCAACCCTTCCTTTAAAGCCGAGCCATTGTCTTCATTTAAACTTTTTAAACTTTTGTAATTCATAATTTTTTTAGTTTTAATTCATAATTTTTAGTTTTATGTCGAATAGAAGTTCGATTGCATCTGCAGCAAATTTTTATTTTTTAAACTTTTATTAATAAGCGTTTTAAGATTGTACATTTGACTTAGGATGATTTAACCTGCTTTTTTTATTCCTTTTTCCATGTTTTTATTGTTTCTTTTTATTCATTATAGCTATTATTATTATAAGCTACGCCTAAAAAGTATCACGTAAAAAAAATATTCTAAGTGTAAACAGCTGCGTGAACAGACCCCCCGCCCACACACACAAGAGGGTAGGGGAAATTTTCCAAAAGGGCACAATAATTTTTAGTGGACTTTTTTTTGGGTACTCTTTTTTGGCACTCACTTTCTACTCTTTTTTACCCTTTGTTAGCCTTTTTACCCTTTGAGAGTTTTTAGGCCGTTAGGCCCTTTCTCAGGCACTGCCGCACGCCTGTCAAGTATAACGAAGTTGCTGCAATGTCCACACCAATGTCCATATAGTATTTGTGCAGCTGTCACTATGATCGTTCCGTGGCTCACAACTATAGCTTATAGCTCGCGAGATTCAGTTGCACAACAGCAGCCTAAACTGCAACTCCGAACGAACGTGTCATTATTATGCACAATAAACCGAAACCAAGGCGAGTGATGATGATCTCTGCATGCCTACAGCTTGCACGGCACGTTATTTTTATTATCGATCCGGGTTTTAAAAAAGATAAGAAAAAAAGGGAGGAGCTGACGTGAAGCTGAAACAGGTGCAGAGCAAAAATAAGGGGGAAAAAAACCCTAATCTCAGTCAGAAGCAGGCCGCAACTGAAGAACAATGGGATTTACCTTAAGATTAAAATTGTCGGCATGTTTAAAGAAAGGGATTATCATCTTCCAACGGAAAGTAGGACTGTCCAACGTTTATGCTTAAGGGTGGCGAGTATTCACAAGAGAGAACCCGCTTACCGGCATGGGGGTTTGGGAACTGATACTGTGCGTAGGGTATAGGGTTCGTAAATTTTGGGTACTGCATCAAAGTCTACTAGACAGCCGAAATGGCGACTGTGTTTCTCATCTTGTGATTTTCTGTTCAATTCGAGCCAGAGGGGAAAAAGTGCTTCGAATATCTGGCCTAATTCAGCATTCCTAGATCCGTGAGGCTTGCTTACTAAATAGCCTATACCTACACTGATTCCGGCACTCACCAACTTCGTCTCGGGCCGAACGCATTTCTGGGCCGGTTCGGCCGTTTGCGTTTTTAGCGGCCAAAGCAGGCTAGCGTGGCACGGCATGCATACTTTAGTGGTGTGAATTGAGAACATGTGTCGTTCCTTTCTACGAGGACTGAACCCTCGTGCATTATAACAGGACGATTCTACTCTGTCGTGCTGGAGGGTATAAACACGGCTGCTTATTTCTAGGCTGAGAATATTTAAGTGTGAAATGGAAAGGAACTGGCCTAGACTGCGTCTCGCTCCCGCCCAGGTCAACATGCGCTCGGTGCGTGATGAATGTTATGGTGTGAAAACAGCATTCCTAACGCCTCCCCCACCCAAAAAAAAAAACATGAAAATTATACAGTGATGTATGCCAACCTGAAGAGCGTCAACAAACTGCTACCGTGGAAGGGGTCGGGTCGACCACGTGAGTAGGCGTCAATCGTAATCCTGGACCGTATATCTTTCGCCCTTTACAATTGGAGTTTCTGTTGGCCATGTAAAACGTAGTCATTTTCCCGCATTTTCCAACAGAGACGAACACGTAGCACAAGCTCTATGGGCACCAGCAAGCTATTCAACACTGGGAACGAATGACATGACGACAACAAAACGGTCTGGTGTGACAGTGCCGTTAGAGCTTTAAACATAACGACACTTTTCTTAAAGGGTAATTTACCCTTGTTATACAATAAATTTGTTGATCACTTATATACAAAAAGAACAATTATTAAAAGCCCGGGGAGAGAGAGCTTTAGTCCGTCGAACTGGATAGATTGTCGAAATTATTTTTCCCTCTGGGGTTGTCTCGACTTGGAATTCCTTGACTGAGCACATTCACTGTCTCATCAGAATCTGGGCTGTCTTCAAGTGTAAATTGGGACTTTCAGACTTAAGTTCCTTCCTAAAGAGGGCCGAACACTAATTCTTTAGGTCCCTGGCCCTTGTATTGTTTAACTTTAAACTTTTGAACTTCATGGACTTGCGTGGGTGGCATCCTTCGCCTACCTGTTCCTATTCACCTTCAACTATTGTGTGCGTGGCGAGTCCTGCAAGTATCTTATGCTCGGCTACGTCTTCTTGGAGGGGGCCGCTTTAATCGACGGCCGCTTTTGTTTTTTTTTAACCAACTTGGATATCAACAAGGCACTCCTGCTACCAAAAACGTACAATCGATTATCTGTGTTCGTTCTGCGGCGAACTCAAGATAGGCCGCGGACACTATAGGTTATTAAACCTGTGAACTTATTAACTATTCTGCGTACTTTTTTTCCCCTAAAGAGAAAAAAAATATTTGATCAAAAACGGCAAAAATACAGCTTTCTTAAAAATGCACGAGTTATTTAAGGCGCCTAAAAATTAATTAAGTGGTTTTCGGGAGTGGTGCTGGAAAAAAAACTGACGCGAGTGGGCGGTTTTTTTTTTTTTTTTTAAAGTTTTATTCGTGATTTATCAGATGCGGGCGATGGCCTTTTTTTTTTTTTACCAAACAAAACAAAATCGGAACCTTACATTTTGTTGTGGAGCACAATATCTGTGTTTTAATTCTCCGATTAGCATGCAACAGTTGCACATTTGACAAAAGTCATTCTTTGGAGCTAAGTTTCTAGTTGTGACATCCCTCTAAACGCGAGGCGATGATGTGAATGAAGCAGAGAGCTGATGTGTGGTCATCGGCTCCAGAAAGTTTTAGACCGTGTCGTATAAAAAACGTTTCATGTGCTAACAAAAAAAAAAACCCCATGCGTGCGCTCTTGAGAACCACTTAAATTTAAGCGCCCTAAACTGCAGTTAGTAGTTAATATCAGATTCTTCATATTTATTATATAAAATGATGTGTGCTACGAATTTTAATTGTTCTTTTCGTATTTACGATTTAAAAAAAAAAAGACAGTGTTGCAATTCTCCCATCTTTTTTTTACGGGTAAGTCAAATTTTTTTTTATCCTTTAACTCGCGTTTTTGCCGTGTAGTAAAGAGACGTAATAGGAAAGTTGGATGGGTGGTAAAGAAGGATCTGCATTGTTAGCATCTGTCCACTTCCGCTGGTAAGGAAACATTAACTGACCTACTGCATACTTAAAACCAGATGTTTCAGACTTTCACATACTTCCAAATGGAAAGAAGGCTTTATAGGTATCTGACTCAAAGCAACCAGCCGCCAAAACAAAAATAGAAAAGCATTCCAAACCACCAATCTATGTGGTGGGCGTAGGGATGAGCAGTGGGGGGGGGGGGGCCATCAGGGTAACAGGCATTCACCTAAATTAAGTTGGATTTTCCGAGTCTTCGGACATTGAAGGTTCGTGTTTCCTTTATACTACGTTAATAATAATCATACAAAAAACCCATAAGGGTAAAGGGACCTCATCATGTTTTTGCCATACAAAGTAGTGATATCAGAGCCAATATGGCTGCCACCAAGTTTGTGGTCTGAACCGAACCGTGCTTACTCAAGCTTAAGCTTAACTGACAACACCGAGGTGTCTGTTAAGATTTAGTGATCATGGTAAAGACGGAAAACTTGGTGGTGGCGATTTTGGCTCTGACATCACTACTTTCTATGGCCAAAACTTGATGGGTACCTTTACCCTTATGGGGTTTTTGTACGATATCACTCCTTTTGGTCGTTTTATGGTTTTGCTTAAGTGTAAGTATTGATTGTGAGCTCCTTATGAAAATATAATTGTAAATCGTTTCTTGAACAGCCTGAAGAAAATAATAACTTTGGTATAATTAATGGTCACTGATGAATTGTATTTCCAATTAAGAGGCCGTTGTATTCATTTGATTGTAAACCAACTGAGCACGATTAAGTTAGTGTCGTTTAGTTTAGGTTTACCCAGATTATTTTTCTGTGTTTTTTTTATTTATTTATTTTTTATTCAAGGAGCGGTAACCCTGAACGGATTTTCTTCCCCACAAACAGTTTAGTAGACGATGATATTATAGTTTATTTATTTTAGATAAGTTACATTTACAATATATCACTTCGATTGAATTGTGAAACGGAAACAATAAGTTACCCGAGTCTGCATTGTAACTCGGCTTTGAAGGACAATATTTTGATAACAGATGGCGTGTTCCCAACGTTCACGAAAATAGCATATTAAATGATTATAATCTTTGGATTTAAAACATCTCCAAATGTCAAACCATAAAAGGCACCTATTGGAGTCAAACGTAAACTGAATGTCAAATTTCAAGCATTTCTGTCACATAAATCATTTTATCTGAGTAGAATTAGCCATGGAGTAAAAAGCACGGTAATAGATCATGTGAAGGCAAACCAAGCAGTGCTACATAAAAATACAAACAACGTTTCGAAAATTTTCAATTATCGTCATCAGGTTAGCAATAAAATTAAAGCATGACAAAAGCCACTAAGTCATCCTACATTAAAAGCATAAAACAGTCATTTAAAACGGATAAAAACACCAATTTCTCCCCTCAAAAGAGGCAGAAATGGCAGCCGAAAAGCAACGACCCACCTGCTCCGTTGGGATGCCACGTCGCAAGGCAAGGTGTATGCAAATCGGGATCACGCGTTTCAAAGGTGCGATGCATTCGTTATGTGGGTTTGACAATATGCCTGGTCTTATTGTCGAGTTTAAGAGTCGAGTTTAAGAGTCGAGTCGAGTTTTGCCTCTTTTGAGGGGAGAAATTGGTGGTTTTTATCCCTTTTAAATGACTGTTTTATGCTTTTAATATAGGTTGACTTAGTGGCTTTTGCCATGCTTTAATTTTATTGCTAACCTGAAGACGAAAATTCATAATTTTCGGAACTTTGTTTGTATTTTTATGTAGCACTGCTTGGTTTGCCTTCACATAATAGAATTAGCTGGTCATAAGTAATTAGCATGAAATCAACGACGTTGAAATAACTTTTTGCACAGCTCTGAAACAGGACTTTCTGTTGTCTACCCCGTCGATCTATACAATTTCCAAAGCTTTCTGTCGCCTTATTAATTAGTATTCAATACCAGAAAACGCGGGTTTAATGTCTCTGGTAAGAAGCAGTTCCCAGCTTTCGCCCATACACTGATAACGAACAACAACAATCGGACGGCAATAATTCGACGCCATGAATCCAACATTCTGAACTTGATGCGCTTCTAGATAAACTTTACTGTAGCACGTGAAAGTATAAGTGATCAATACAATGCGGGGATAAAAAAATTATTGTGCCACAAAGGACGAGGCTTAGGCGCTGGGCCCATTCTTACACCTTACTACAACATCAACACACTTTACCAAAAAA
>JAHWFP010010420.1:28249-43708 GCA_023313725.1 Lithobius niger | reverse complement strand
AGATGAAATATATATGGAAGCACCCTTGCTTGAACGCTCCCAGACAGGATGTGACATTCGAGTATCTACAATATTTCAATTATTTTAGGAGTTAGCGGTATTCGAAAAATTTTATTGATGAAACTGACAAAACCTGGAGATGGTTTTTGCTGGATTGATTAAATCAATTTCGATGTTGCGTACGTTCGTCACATTTGTAGCCTATTCACCCTAACTATTTACTTATGCCTTACTTCCTAGTTAGCGTACGTATTTAATTTCGTACTTCTTCTTTAGCGCCAAGACCTACTTGTCTGCTTCGTCGTGCTGCCACGAGAGGGTGTCACGCAGATCTTTTTCTGGCACAGATTTTTTTCTTCTTTTTTTTTTTTTCTTGGTTTCCCGATTAGATACCGTGCGTCGTCTTGTTTCATTCCTTTCCTCGACGAGCAAACCTGGTTAGCTGCGTTGCTGTGTTCTAAACAAACGAACCAAGCGACGAGGACTCGTCAGCTTGGAAACGAATATCCGACGTCTCCCATCGTCTCTCAAGGTAGGAATTGAAGGCTGGTGTATAAATATCTTCTGTCCAGCTCCATTTGGGGCTCGCGCAAATTCCGGTTTAGGCTACTGTGGGGTACAGCTTACCGAAAAGAATTTATTTATGCAGAGCTACAATCAACAATGTATTTAAAAAAAAAGGATAAAATTGAGAGCAAAAAAATGCTTGGACTTCGGCAATGTATGAAAAAATTCGGTACCGTTTTGGAAAAATCCTGATGTTTTCGTTTGTGTGCCGGAACCTTTTGTTTGTATTATTATTTTGACAAATGCGGCCAAGTGTTTGACAAAACTGAGGGATAGTTTGAGCACAGATTGGGACCGGTTAGAGCCTATGCCCTCCCAGCACCGGGCCCCCCCCCCCGGCCCGCCCGGGGGGGCCCCCCCCGGCGCAATATGCGTTTTGTCAGAAGCCTATGTCTGGTTGCACAATGGCACTTACAACCTCGGCATAAGTGGGTTTGGGGAACACTGTAAATTGCCAAAGTCATAATGAGGTCTGGAACGGAGCCCCAGAAGTTAAAGCAAAAATAAAATTACTGTCACTTCTGGTATCGGAGTGCATCAATTACATTTTGTTCGTTTGAGTTTTCATTGTTGCAAGAAGCTTTTTTTTTTTTTTTTTTATCGGGGGCGAGGTGTTGGGGGAGGGGGATAAAGTAACTCAAGCAGTCGCGCGGGACAAGTATGCCTTCAAGCTTGTGTACGTTCTGCTGAATTATTGCATTATTGAATTATTTACTGTATAAATTGGAGGTACTTGTGTTGC
This sequence comes from Lithobius niger, assembly GCA_023313725.1. Lineage (NCBI taxonomy): Eukaryota > Metazoa > Arthropoda > Chilopoda > Lithobiomorpha > Lithobiidae > Lithobius > Lithobius niger. The sequence continues at coordinate 42,399 of JAHWFP010010420.1, read as the reverse complement.
GCCGCAAATGATTAGTCTCTAGTAAATGAGATGAAATTAATTAAATCTGTGACGCAACCAGAAAAAAATATCGGAGTGGGCTGAACAAAGCCAGCTCGGGGGTTTGGGCGAGTGCTGTTAGTGGGATCGTGGACAGAGCCCCGGAAGATGGAGCATTTTTTTATGGTACACCACAGCCGTATCCGGCTTCAGAAGTGTATTTTTTTTTTCACATATCCTCAAGGAGTTTATTTTAGAATTATGACACGTGTATAAAAACGCATGATTATTCTATTTTTATGTTGTTTCTAACATTTACTTAACATAAAAGAAAAATATTAATGAATCGTTAATTAAAAAAGTGAATTTTTCCATTTTGATTTGCTTTGATTTCGATGGCCTCCTCTCGCCCCTCCCTATCTCTCTATGCGTCACTGTTCTTAACCACCAGCAGTAAAACAACAGGGCAATAATTTTTTTTTCTGAATAAAACCCAAGGGCCGATGTGCCTTGCAATAGCGGCACTATTACCAGCCGTCGCCGAACTTAACCCAGTGCGTGTATACTTCCAACTTATTACCGTAAACTTTTTTGTTTCGTGCGCACCAAGTAGAATAGCTTATCTTTTGCAAACTTAACAACATACTGTAGTCCTGCTTAAAGTGGCACTATCACCGATTGAAATGCGAACGAAAATACCCTGGCGCCATCTAGCGGCAATGGTATTGTTAACCTTTATAGCTTGCTCCCGGGTGCACGAAGACGAACCAACTTTTTTCTCAATTATTAAGGATATCGTGGATTGTTTCTTTCGTTAAAAGAAATGCCGTTATGCATTCCTTCGCTTGGTGCTAGCAAGAGCTAGACGGCACTACATAGCGCTAGATGTTTCAGATTTCGTCTGCTTTCAATCGGTGATAGTGCCACTTTAACAAAGAATAACGAACAGAAACAAACACTTAGGTCATGCATAGCCCTAACTATCGTAGGCCAGTTTTGTAGCCCATTTCGTTTATTTCGCCAGTATGAAACCAAATCTGGAATGGTGCTCGGTGTCCCAGCCTAACCGAACCTATAATGGGCTAGGTGGCAGATTTTATATTGCTGTAAGTATTTTGTGGTAGAGGCAAAATCTGATGGTGGGGTTTTTATAGGCGCCAAAGGCTCAGCATTGATTTGCTCCCCTTCCACCACATCCATAGTCCCTCCTAATTTATTATTAAAAGGACATACCGTCTCACTCTATCGAGCATCCTGCGCGAAAAAGCCACTGCAACAGTTATATTATGTTACAGTAACTGTAACAAAACTGTTTCTCACGAGGGCAAAAATAGGAAAATGAATGCCTTTGCAACATTCACACGTGTCTGAAGTCATGTTGCAAAACTGAGCCATACAGGAAAACCAATCGGTAGGAATGTAGCTTTGATGCCAGCGATATTGCCCTCTCAGCTTACTCTTGGCATCGAGCTATGCTTCATTATTAGGACGCCAGCTAATTGCAGCTATTGCGGGCAATTCGTTTTTTTTTTACATTCCTGAGAATATTGGCAGTTCAGACACTTTAAAAAAAGAGATAGTTTTACGCTGAAAAAGTTTACGAGATGTGGAAATCGCTCGTTTTCCTCGCTCACTCCGTGCTATAGATACGCAAATGTTTCACAGTCTATAAAAATTGCGTTGCTGACATTGTGTATGATGAAAATATGTCGTCGTTTTAAGTGTGTTTTACGTTTTTTTTCAACTTTTTTTCTGGCTAGTTACCCTAATCGAACTTTGACTTCATGCAACACCATATTTGAGGGTAAAAGAATCAAGTTACATCGATGAAAGTAGGCGTATTCGAAGAGTAATTTAATTGTCTTTAATTTGGTGCTACTTTCATTTTTGTAGGTGCCTAAGATTCGGAGGAGTAGAGGTACAAACACGCACATAAAGCCGCGAAAAATAATAACATTGTTTCTCATAAGCGCCCTTATTAATATTTACGGGCCACGTCACTCCTATTTATTGTTAAATAAATAAATAAAAAATAAAGACTTGTACGCGCATCAAATCGCAAAAAAAAATTTCCCCTCCTTAGGGCGCGTTTACGCAAGGACAATTTTCTCGCTTACTAGCTCTTACTTGGTCAATACTAAATCTGCTGGCTGCTTCTCGCCTTTGTCGGAGAATGCGGCTTTCAAGTTGTTTATACGTAGTAACCATGGCAACAACGCGGAAGCAAATCTCCTCCTCGTACCTTGCGACACGACGTACGATGCTTGCAACATGACAGCGTCGATTTATGACAACAAGAAAACAATTTTTACTGCAGTACACGACGACGGACAGATTCCTGAATACCGGCATTCGAAGGTTTGTCTTCGAATCGATAACTCCGAAATTGATGCCATGTTGGATTTTGAATTCTCGCTGCAAGTAGCTATTTATTCTACCGTCGTTTGATCACTGCTAGAAGCTGTTTTTTTCAGCGAGAAGAACAAATTTTGGAAATGGCGTGACACGGCAACAATGTTGTAGCAATGTTTAAAATGACTATTGCACTTTGTTCTTTGGCCGTGTTATTGTTTATAATACATTTAATTTGTTGTCTATTACCGCAATCATTTAATAGAAACGGGAAATTAATCGTAAATAAATAACGGTTGCCTAGCAAATAGCTTTCGGCGAGCGAGAAGGTCTTGTTGCGTAAACGAGCCCTCACTTTGGGTATTAAACGTGTCGGTCTGTAGCTAACAACAGCCCTGTGATGGATGTAGACAAACGAAAAACTGCTGTTCAGGCAAAGAATGTCCAGCAAGACAGGCGTTGCTGCCCTCTGTCTCAGGGCGACTGCCCGGAGGGAAAACCCCATTGCCAGGAGACTTGTTTGGTGGGCTGCCTTGGGCCCTTGGACTAGGAGGGCAGTTGGGACTCTCGAGTTGCGACCGGCCTTGCTCAAGGAGCGGGTCCTTGGCAGGTTCCCTGTCCCGAGGCTTGTCTCGGGGTTCACCCCTGGTACTGGTGTATGGACTCCTCCTGTCCTACCAGTACCATAAAAAAATACTGATTATTAAAAACGGAAAACCAAAGGCTCAAACAGAGTTAAATAAGTTCAGATGCAAACCTATTTACGTTGCCTTTTGGACTTATACGTCAGACTGCCTGAGCAGGGAATCGCACCCACGACCTTTGAAACCAAAGGTCGAGGTCCTACCACTGAGACGTACTGACACGGCCATTAAAAGGAAACAGCCATAGGCAGATTTAACACGTGCATATGTACCAGGCGGAGTGTGAAGACAGTGTAAATATCTTGAGTGATGCGTCCTTTCACGAGGATGTCTGGGACGGTGGGGCAGGGGTATTTGTTCCCAACTTCCATCTGGTTACAGCTGTTTTCTGCCCCGCCTCTTGTCCGCATTCTTCAGGGAACTGGTTGCCATCTCAATAGCGATCGACAATGGGATGGACCTCAGGGTCAGCAATTTCCGAGTTTCCTCTGACTCAACTGCCGGCGTTAAGCACCTGTGCATGGCTTTCGAATCTCTTGATGCGAGTCACCCCATTGTGGTGGAGTTCGGGTTGAAACTAGTCAGTGATCTCCAGAGTGGTGATAGGGTGACCATTCAGTGTATACCAGGCCATTTAGGGCACTTAGGTAATGAGGTGGCTGACGAGCTGGCTATGGCAGGGTTTATGGACGGGCGTAATAGGGTTGTTTTTCCGTTTGCCCCCAGGGACTTTTCTCCCGATTCTTACGGTGGAGACATCCAGTTGAGGGCTAAACCAGCCCCAGACTAGCTTAACTCTGGATCTAACTAAACCTCGACCTGGGAGTTAGTAGACTGGAGAAAAAAGTTGGTGATATCCATGTTGGACTAAGTTGGGAATTTGTTTGCTCTTTACTCCTTAGACCTCGACCTTCAAGCTAAATTAGCTCTGTTAATGTGTTGTTAAAACTCAGGAATAACGCTAATGCTAGATGGATATCACTGCTTTTTATAGCTCGCGGCTAACTGCTCAGTGCTCAGTTAGTCCTCGACCATCAGGCTAAATATTGCTTAGCCCTCAACTTATTTCGTGATGGATATCACCATTTTTCCTTATTACCGAATTTAGCCAAAAGGTTAACGTTAACCCTCAACTGGATATCCCCACCGTTAGAGCTACATCATCTTGTGCCTGTCAGCAAGAATGAGACTCGAGCACTGTTGGACGGCATAGCATAGCATTCACACCTCAGTTGCTGTCCCAAGTGCTTTGGACAACTTGGCTGGGAGGGATGCAGCTTTTATTTCAAGGCTTCGAACTGTGCATTGACTTCTGAGGGCGCTCGCGCATAGGTTGGGGGTGGAGCGGTTCGCCTATCTGTGGTGCGGAGGAGGAGACAGTGGAGCACTTCCTGTTAATTTGTCTTTTGTGGGTGGCTTGTAGGGGACACCCTCTGTCGGACTGGGACTGCGATCTGGGAGAGATTCTTGGTGTGCCCTCGCATAAATCCGGCAGCCTATTCATCGTTGCGTCAGGTGATCAAGTTTTGCAGACAGACCGCATTTTGACTGATAGCACAAGGGAGAATTGTGGAAATTATGGTTATTAGTTGAACTGTACGGATGTTAGACTGTTAGGGTCAGGTTAAGGAGTAGCTTTAAGATTGTAGAATGAGCGGATAACTTGTATCGCATTTTTAGGGAAGCTCCATAAAATGAAAGAAAAGCATCAATCCCCCACCATAAATAAAATATTGCTATACCGCATCAGAGTTTGAGAGGTTAAAAAAATAAAACTAAAGAGTCGCCCACCCGCATCGAAGTTTGCTTTGGCACTTATGAGAAACCAGGTTTTTATTTTTATCGGCCTAAACACACAGTGCGCTTTTGTAATGATGTAGGTTTTACTTGTAATCTACTGATCGTGTTTGGTGAATAAAGTAGGTATGGTTTTTATTGTTTCATATAACCCCCTCACTCAAAGATCAAAACTTACTTCGAGGCCGTGCGTGGGTCATCCCTCCCCCCCCCCCCCCCCCCGGGGAAAATAGACCAAAACCTGTAGTGCAGTGTAGATAAAATAATAATTAAAAAAATTATCCGATTTGCTTATCAAGTTTTTGGTTTTAAGTCCAATATGAATAAGTATATTTTATTTTATTATCCAGGGGTATCTCACCCCTCCACAATGGTTATGAAGAATTCCAATGCCTCCCCCCTCCCGAAAAAAAAAAGAACTTCCAAAATAAATAAAATTTGCAGTGTTGACGTGTAATTGTGTTAATTATTGCTGGGGATCCTAGTTTGGGGGTTCAATGCCCTCCCCCTCTACTGAAGCCGGTAAAATTTGAATTCAGCGCCCCTAATGATAATTTGTCGTATTTTAGAAAAATAATCCCCACCAAAAGGGCTCTGAAGAGTAGCTCTTGAACCCCCCCCCCCTACGTTGGCACCCTCCTCCCCCAAGGTGGTCATTAAAATAACCAGATTTACAGTATTTGCAGGGCCGTAGGTGTAGCCCCAGCAGCCCCCGCAAGGCGGGGGGGGGGGCGCTCAAATGAGGTCCCCAGAATTCCGAGCTTGCAGAAGAAAAAATTTGTTTTTAATTACCGTATATTCCAAACGATTAGACACACGAAGTGCTAGCTCGAAACAGACAGACTGACAGCTTACCTGATCCACTCAAAACCTACATGCATTCATTCGTTGCAGTTGTTATTTTTAGTAGTATGCATTAAAAAACAAAATGCCCCACCCACCACCTCTTCCCCCTCCCCCCCCCAAAAAAAAAACTACTAGTCAGGGGGGGGGATTGAGGCTTAATGGCGCGTCGACAACTTGGTCATTAGCGCCAACCTCAGTCACAGTGCAGTGGTCCGGGTTGCCACTGCACCACACATTACAGAGATGTTATTCAAACCCCTAACTACTGCTACTACTACTACTAGTCAGCACAAAATTATGTCTTGATGAGCTGGCCAGCAGAAATAACAGTTCGTTTTCTTAGTTCCTATGAACCATAACTAGCAACATGAAAAAGAAAAGAAAATAACGAAATTATTGTTTGTGTTGAACAATGATGAACAACTTTGAGCCAAAACGAAACGCTCTATCGAAACGCTACATGTGGACGGTCAGCTAACTGACGGAGTGCCTATAGTAAGATAAAGCTGGTGTTTTTTTTTTCTCCGCATTTCATGCAATTTGCAATTCAAATTTGCAATTCATGTATTAGTTCTTTGATTTGAAATGTGTTGGAGCAACTCGAATTTAAAGAAATGCAAGGCCAAGCGAAAATTAACATTTACTCCTTTCCCCCGCCCCAGACAAAAAAAAAAAACCGAAAAAAAATGTTCTTTGTATAATTCAAGATAAATGGTAATAATATAGATTACAAGAAATAGCTGGCACCGACATCGTACCGATAATTTCTGAATTCACATAACATAGGGGGCCCCAGATTTTTTCTTGCAGTAGGGACCCCCAGATGTTTTCTTGCAGCAGGGACCCCCAGATGTTTTCTTGCAGCAGGGGCCTCAGATGTTTTCTTGCAGCTGGGGCCCCCAGATTTTTTCTTGCAGCAGGGGCCCCCAGATGTTTTCTTGCAGGGGGCCCCAGATTTCACAGCTACGGTACTGAGTATTTGGTGTCAAACCCTGCATGTAATACCATGTCCGGACTGATGGTTGTCGTTAAAACTTTCTAACTTGGCCGCAAACATAACAATAGCAAACCACAAAATTCAACAAGGTAGTTATTTTGTAAGCGTTAGGACTGACTGTGTACTGTATGCGTTGCGCTAGCAACTACTTAGTTATACTAATCACTACATAGGTATGCTCGTTACGTGCCACTCATATTTTGCGTGCCTAAAGTAGTAAAAGGGCGCAGAACCAGTTCTCTGCTGTTGCACTTCATCCAAACCGCCCAGCTGTCTAGTTCTGGGTTAATCTTCTGACAGGCACTTTGGATGTGGCGGGCCACCTGTACTTAACAATAGCGACGAGATAAAAATAGGTTATCCTAAACTTAACTATCGGTTGACCTGGACATGAAATATTTTTGGCACTGTTTTTGTTTAATTTAACGTTCCTTCACTTAGTGTGTCGTTACCAGAAAATCTTTTCCGGTTTTCTTAACGAATTTGAGAATAATTTATTTTTATTTTTAAGGTGTGTTTGTCCTAGTCACATAAAACAATAAGTTATTTTTCGGTCCACCCTACTGTGGATATATTATGAAGCCAGTTAAAAAAGCAATCTTATCATTTGGTGTAGGATAGACGTGTCCTACTTGCCCCCTCCCCCTACCCCCCACATGAGCCCCCAAGGTGGAAACTCCACAATTGTATGTTGAATGGGGTCAAGTATTACACCAACGAAAAGGCCTAACAACAAAATTCCTCTGATAATCTCGAGGAGAGGTAGGGTTAGTTCAACTTTTTCAGTTTCTTTCAGAAATAGCTCTATTTGGCAGTGCGGTTGGCAGCAACTCAACGAAGTATCCACTCATCTGAAAATTTCGAATTTTCAATATGGAACATTTAAGTATTAATCCAGGAGGGTTTCTAATAATTTTTCTCTAGGTCAACACAATTCGGGAAGCCAACCTGTTGAAAATCAACAATTAGCGTTGAATCTAATAGACGACAGGCTTATCAGTACACGTAGCTGTTAGTAGTTCTTCTGCACCCTGCTTCGTCAAAAAATTCGGGAGGGTGTTATTAAATGGCTTCGTGAAGGACGTTTTTTTTATGTAGCTAGGGCAAACAGATCCTTACGAAAAAATATAGCCAAATTTATCATAAGAAGAGGAAAAGAATTTCTTTTAATGATTCCACTTATAGTTTCCCTGGTGCAGCATGGATACTCCTGGGGCATGTGTCCTGTTCTTCAGAGTCGAAATGAACTTATTACTCCACTGGAGGATTCCTCAAAATGGCAGCAGGTTCTTTTACCCCAGGGCGAGCTTAAAGCCACTTGGGGTGAAGATTCGGTCGTTTGCCATCTTTTCTAGCCACGTCTTTTAGAATTCCTTCATGCAATACTGGTGGTAGATGTGGGCATTCGTGGGTTTAGTGAGGTTTGAATACTAACAACCTTTGCTGACTGTACACGCCGCCGTGATAATGCTACACTTTCATTCTGAGGGAGAGAAGCTTGCACAAGTACTGTTAAACATCTTTAGTTACTTGGTTTCGTAGAAACAGTTTGAAATGTTAATACCCTTTAGTTAAAAATTGTAAAATTTTTCATGTTTGAAACTTCAAATTTGACGTTTGAGAAAACTTGCCAATTGTTGCTATTTGCTAAACTATTATTTAGTTTAGAAGTGTAGCCTGTTTAAAAGTTAGCCTATCTAAGAAACAGTAAACAGCTTTAAAAAAATGTATGTGTTATACTTGCAAGAGCGATTTTAAGTTACAAAAGGTTAAATGTTTAAAATAACATTAAAATTGTGGGGAATTCGTGTATTTGCAGGCTTAAAATGTCTTAAAGTTATTTTCCCATAGCCTATGAGTGACGAGGAAAATGAAGTAACGTTTATATGCACATTTAATGAACCCGTGCGATAAAATGTTAGTATTTTTAGTAACAGTTCCATATTGAGGATCCCGTAGGCATATTGGCTACTAATTGTATGCATAAAAAGTTTGAGGAGTTTGATTCGAGCTCGGAATCACGGCGCCTCTATTTTGAATGTGGATCATCACATTTTGTGGCGTTTGATTTTCCAGGACAAAGCAGGTTAAGATTTTATTGAAAAACTTGGTTCACCAGATAGATGCACCTGTATTGAAAGGGCGCAGAACTAGTTCTATGATGTTGCACTTCAACCAAACCACCTAGCTGCCTAGTTGTGGGTTAATATTATGGGACCTGTACGATCGTAAATTAATTTGTTATTACAAAAATAACGTTGATCCAGATCTTAGCTTTATCACTGAGAGGACCAAAAGAGGGGACGAGGCTCCTGGAGAGAGAAGTGCTTCCTATATTGGGGAACTTACGTGCATTCCAAAATTTGGCTCGGTGCGACTTGTTTTGCACCGAGATTAAAAGCGTTCAAACTCAAAAAGAGCTAATGTCAATGAAACCTGAGGAGGCATCATTTGATAAGGACCATGAGTCGACTGCTCCCGCTTTTGATGCGTGCTGAAATTAATGTTGCAGGGTTTGAGAGTGGTTCTTATGCCTTTCAATTTAAAGAAAGAAAAAGACATGATGTGTTTCTGTTGCAGCTTTTGAGGTTCCTTGAGAGCTGAGTGTAAGTTTAAGTCACGTAAATATGAAGCTTGCGGGGCCATTGGCCATATGAAATTTGTTTGCAAATCAGGAAAGCCTCGTGTTATCAGCAAATTCTTTTGGGGAGTGAGTGTAGTGTATGTGAGTTGAGTTAGCAACCACTTAGTCCTGCTAATCATTATACAAGGTGAGTCAAAAGTATCGACCTAGTTGATTTTGCAGCCGCATGATTTGGTTTAGTCACAAAATAACCATCGATCGTTGGTCACCATGTAGGGGAACACTTTTTTTATCATACCGGGCGCCCCCCTCCTGCCCCCTTAAATAAATTTTCCTTTCCGGTTCCTTTCGGAATAGAGCATTGGTCACAATTTGAGAAATGTGTAGGGCAGTCAATTCATGGTGAATTCAGAAAACGGCATGTAAATCGGTCCACAACAGCACGAGCTATGACCAAAACACATTAGCACAGATGTTGGCTTTGTTGTATAAAATAATATCCTGAGCAGTTGTGTGAATTGGTTTATTGCATGTAATGATTACAGTAGGTAACAGCAAACGTAATGAAATTGATTAGGGTTCGGTTAGCACAGGCTTGTAGCACATGTAACAAACTGGTGTTCGACCTTGAACTGCATGTTAAGGTTCGAACACATATTTCAACAAATGTGCTGTCTGCCATATAAACATATTGTTTACGTCAACTAGTGAGTGGTACCGCCCTTACCGGGAATCAGTGAGCAAGAAAAAAGTCCTTTTGTGAATACTTAGGGCATAAGTATTGAGATCAAGCAGTGTTGCGTCCCCCCCACTTCCCACCCTCAAATAAAATTTCCTCTTCCGGTTCCTTTAGGTCGAGTGCCAGTGTGCTACAAACATGTGCACAAGCGCTTTGCTGTTACTTACTGTCATTATAACAGGCAATCAACCAATTCCCATAAACTGCTCATGAGATTATTTTACGCAGTAAAGCCAACATTTGTACTAATGTGTTTTGGTCATAGCTCGTGCTATTGTGGCTGTTTTCTGCATTCACCTTGAATTGACTGCTCGCACATATCTCAAATTGGGACTAATGCCCTATTCCTATAGGAACCGGAAGTAGAAAATTTATTTAAGGGGGCCAGGGTCGGGGGGCAACCTTTGATGGTCTCAAAACGTGGCCCCCTACTTGGTGACCAACGATGGATGGTTGTTTGATGCTAAACCAAATCATGCAGCAGCCAAATCCACTGGGTCGATACTTTTGACTCACCCTGTATGTACACCTTTGGGCATAAAAAATGATCGCACTGTATCGAGGTTCAAGTAGCCTGACAACAATGCAAACTTTTTCATTGTTGTAAATAAGAACATGAAGGCGGAAGGAATTCTCCATTGTTGATGCCAAAGAGTGGCATTGTTGAATTGTATTGTTTAATGCCCCAGTATAGCGAAAACGATCATTTTTTATGCCCAAAGGTGTACATTATGTGCCACTCATATTTTGTGTAGTCTTGGGTACATCTAAAGTAATAAAAGAGCACAGCACAAATTCTTTGATGTGCACTTCACCCACCCAACCCAGCTGTATAGTTTTGGGTTAATCTTCCAGTACCCTCTTTCGGCATGGCTACCCTGCGTTTCACAGACTGTCTTCAAAACCAATATTACTTCTACACTTAGGTTATAAGCAACCATCGAAGCAACCTGGTTTAAAACTTTCCATACGTCCTAAAATTCAAAATGGTAGATCTCAGAATTTAAGTTGGAACTTTTATTGATGGTATGCAATATTCATTAGTAATAGTACTAGAACTTTCGTTGGCTATACGACTGCGGTTCTCGCATGAAACATGAAACCCAGTATTAAAACTAAGGAATGCTAATTATTTATTCATTATCCCCGAGCACATGGCGCGAAGGATATAGTTTCGAATTAGGGTAATTATCAAAAGTTAGTTTCAGTCTGGTTACATGTTGAGTTACGAAGTCTTACAGACCAACGAAAGCTTGAGGGCTACTTCATTGGAGCATAAAATAGGGCTAATGCTGCAAATTTTATCAATACCTTTCTATATTCACTAACAATCATTCTTGCGAGGTTTCTCAGTGAGAACTCACCCTTTTAGAGGCGTCATAAATGTGTTGTTGTTTACCTTTTCATTCACTTTATACGCCTAACACGTACTGCATTAGTAAAACAGATAAGAGGAGGGGCGGTCTGTATTCCCCATTCTAAATTATCATTGTATTTACCAACAGTTAACCTGGTGATCTGAGTTTCTGAAACCAAATGCCTAAAAATGGAAAGCATTAAAGCCAATAGATCACCGAACAAGAAGTGTAAGATGCTTGTTAACAAATTAACAAATGAATGGTAAAATACGAACCGCAGTCTAAATTTATCGACTTGTCCTGCTGGTGCACATAAGCGGAAAAAGCCACAGTTGTTAACGAGTAGAAGGCATCTGGTTGCGCATGTCTTCTACTTCTTCTTTAACACCCTGGTACGATTATAGCACTGTAGCTCTACCTTCCATCACACACGTAAGTGGGAAATACTTGAGAGAATACGTAAAGTGTTTTTCAACTCAGTGTGCTATTTCTAGCTACAGAACTATCTTAAACGGATGTATTTATGTTCCTTGAAAAGTGGGGATGTGTTCTTTCCAACAAGACTGATAACAATTATTTACCTTAGATAGGGTGAGTTTTACATTTGTTTTAAGATGTACTTACTAGTGATGGCATGTGGTGAAAATGTGCAGTTATTTTTTTGTCTTCAGTGTGCTCCTCTGAGGTCCCTACTAACTTAGCTATACAGGAATTAGGCTTCCGTGGAAGGTAATATTTTCTTTCAAATAAAGTTAAAAAGATATTTACTTTGTATAGTGACTAAATACCTGTTTCACGATGAATTCGTTCCTCAACCAGCAACACGTACTTCATGTTAGTACTACCGGGCATTCAATATTCCCAGGAAAAAAACTCCTAACATTTATGTGCTTCACACAGGGCTTTCCGCACGTGATTGCACCAGCACAAGCCAAGAAAAAGGAGATAGAGAGATAAGACTGCAAATAGGAACCTCCAAAGTCACCTGGCAAACATCCGCCTCCTACCATCTGCTCCAATGAGTACGTTGTTAAGATTAACAAAGTTCAAAATTTCTTATCTTCCACCATCCAGAAAGAAATCCTGCCTTCTATTGCAGCATCCTCCATGATTATCCCAAGTATATGTATAAATTTGTTACGTTTTCAGCACTGAATTCACATACTTTACGTCCCAGTCATAACCATTATTCTCAATCAGAGCTTGAAATTCAGTTTTAAGTTTTTCCAAGACATCTAACACTCAACTGCATAATTTTGACATTCTCCACCGTTTTTCATTTGTTCTTTAAACTGGAGTCTAATTTTTTTTAAATGTCTAGTTTCTCCATTTCTGAAGGGAAAATGGTTCAGTTTGACACTTTGACACTTTGAAGTAGTGGCTCTAATCCACCAAATCTTATACTAACATTAATACATTTTCAGTTGAGTGACACTGACACTTTCATTTTTTCTCGTGTTTATGGTGCCATTTTTAAACCATAAAAATTTGTAATTATTTGGTGTGTCAAATTGCTTCGCTCAAGTTGCCAAAATAGCTGCTTGTTGTGTGGAGGTAAATGTTCATTAATGCTAGGCTATAGTTACCACATCCAAAAACACCATCATTTGTCAAAAATAGCCTACTTTTTTCTACTCCAGCTAAGCATCAGGGTGATTTCTTTCTGTGAATTGGAGCACTATGGTGTTTAACTTGTTTGCATTCTTTCTTGAAAGTCCGTGACTTTTTGGCACATGCTGATGAGAGAAATTCTCCACCTGAAAAAAAATTTTAACTGCAAGCGCGTTTTCAGTCCACTGCCGTATTTACTTTACCTCCGTTCTCGTGGCTATTCCTCTGAACCAATAAAAAGGATACTTTTTTGCAGGCATGAAAGTTTTCAAACTCTTGAAAAAGATTCTTTTATTTATGTTTTGTGTGGGTAAAAAATTACTACAATTTATTTGTAATTTTGTCCGATTTCGCACAAATAATATTCATGGAAATTATTCAGAAATTAAGGTGTAACTACTTGAAAAACTTCACTCATAAAACAAAGTCAATTGGACACAAAGTACTAAAAAGTAGCCGCGATTTTGTTTTTGTTTTGTCAAGTTGGTATTATTTGGCTAGTAAATAGAGCTCGTTTAAATTACATGCCAAATATTAACTATTAATTTAAACGCTAAAAAAATCACCACAATTAAAGCACTAAAAATAATCGTATGAACACTACCTATTCAGAATATTGACGAACAGTATTCAGAATTTCACATTCGTTATTATTGGGCACACTATCATCTTCATCCAAAAGCAAATCTAAGCGCCGGTGCATACGTGCGTTTTTTGGACGCGCGGCGACGCTGCAGTGACGCAGCCAATCAATGCACACATGCCTTTTATTAACGCGCATTGACGCTGCAGTGCCACTTAGGTGACGTACGTGCGCGTTCAGTTCCCTAACCTCGTGTAAAAAAAATTATAGTTTGAAACCAATGATACCATATTGCTTTTTTCGCCTAACTCGTGAACAAAAAATATATTTTAAAACCAATGCGACGAATTTTGATACATTGATGTACTAATTTAAGACGTACCAGGGAAAAATGTTATACATCCTTTGCAGATTAACTAAAAAAATTCGGATAGGTTCTTTAATTAACTTCCCAACGAGTCTTCAATCATTTCTGCAGCAACATTTCATATTTCAGGGTAGTTCTTTACTCCCCCAATAAACAATTCCATGACTATTTCTTCGAAATTGGACGCCATTTTCGGTAACGCTTTTGCGGTAAACGGCGGACGTGTGCACCGCTCAAGTCACCCAAGTACTCAGAGACGCAATTGTGTTTTTTTAATCCTGCGGTACCACTGC
>JAHWFP010010420.1:11558-28149 GCA_023313725.1 Lithobius niger | reverse complement strand
GGGGGGGGGGGGGAATTGCGGTGCAAAACAACCGCAGAAGCAGCGGGCGGTAATGCAACGGTGACGCTGGTACGTGTGCAGCACCCAACAGATGTCACGTAAACCAAACCGCAAATGCGGTACTGCACGTGTGCACCGGCGCTAAAACACCAAGTACTTCCATGACGATAGTAATTGGAGATCTTTTGTTTTAGTTGTCATTTTTCGTGCAGCCACCAGTCACAGTTATGGTCGGTTCGATGGTGCACGCCTGCATTAATCAACAGGAGGTACAAGACAATTAGTTCCATCGTTTGCAACAATGGCTCGAAGGAAACAGCATTTTTACTTCCTTGGATATAACAATACCACCAATGTTGCCTCTCTCGGTGGTATAAATGCCATACCCTCCTCACCATTGTTGCAAACAGTGGAACTTACTTTTTTCGGGAAGATGTCATTTCCCAATCTGTATCAGGCTTGCAGATACGCTTTTACTCTTGAGCCAATTATTGATTTGTTAATATTGTGGGCTACGTTACTGCGAATGTAAAATAATACCCTCAGTTTTCATATGAACGGTCCTCTTTCAGAAGATAGCAAAGGACACGCAGAAGTAGCCTAGACAGAACTCCAATAGCGCTCTGTTGAAAATATTCACGTTTGGATAAATATGAATAAATGACAAATATGGATGTAGAAACTTACAGCTAATTTGAATGTTACGTAAACATTTGGGATAATTTCGTAATGCGTGAATTAAAGAGTTTCAGTAATATTCTGTGATAGTTTCAACGGAGATACAATCTGAGAACGTCTGCACCCGAAGCGTATTACGAAACGAAACTGAAACAAAATAAAAGTTAGATGCTAATCACGTAAGTCACAATTAAAAGACTCACTATAAAATTAATAAAACCCGTAACAACACAAATATAAATGTAGAAATTCTTACATGCGCTCGTAAACATTTGTGATTGGTACTGTATATTAATAAAGACTAATGCTACCGAAATACTCTGATTAAATGCCCCTCCTGTGGCGAGTAGTTGTCGATTTTTTTGGAGCATTCAAGTTTTTGTTCTCTTAATTAAACTCGCTCCTGCATGTGTTGGCAGTAAGCTCCCTCGCCACTTCAAGGCTCAGGATCTTAATAGTTAACCAACACAAGCACTCACGAGGTTAATGGGAGCAAAAACTTTCGTGCACCAAAAACTTATCGATAACTACCCTTGTACTCGGGACATTACCAATAATAATCGACACACTTGTAAATATGTATAATTGAGCCATGACCCAAAGCCAAGTGTTTAGGTAACATGTTTAAAGCCAGCCATGCTGTAGTAAGTAACTTAAATTATAGAATGATTATGTGGCTTCAAAGTTAACATTATGTGCCTCCAAATATACAATGTTGTATGCCCTCAAGTATACAACATTGTATATTTGAAGACACATAATGTTAGCACCGTAATAAACAAGAAATGTTTAGTCATCTAATCAAACTGTTGTTCTTAGTTCTAACCCCAAAGGATCCACCGGCCTCTGATGTAAATAACACCGCATCTATTGGAGCAGATTAACATAACAAGAGTTCTCTTACACCATACCATCGTATAAGCTAAATAGTGTGTGCCAAAATTTTACGTTTAGTGACTCTTACAGTTAAATATAATCGTTATTTACATGAGATTTTTAGCATAATGTTTACGAAACTCGTTACAAATCTCGTTTTCAATAGGGGACTTCAACATCCATTCCCTGATTTTGGTAGTATGAGGCTAACTTCGGATTGGCCCTTTTTTACCGATTTCTACATGGGAGTATGCTCCTAAATCCGAAAGAATTTTTCAAAACACCTGAGTTTATGGTCGACACGACAATTTGTGAAACGTTACCAGTGTAACAAGAATGTTTTTGCTGGTTCTTTTTTCACCAGGATAATTGTAGAGTGGAATGGTCTGTCACATGACGCTGTAAACTCGAGTAGCGTGTCCTCATTTACATCTTTTTGGAGATCTGTTAGAGAACCATTTGTGTGTTGTCATTCATTTTAATTGTTTTTTCTGTCGTCATTGTTTTGTGTAATATTTTTATTGATTATATTCATATTGCTTTTTACCCTTTTGGGTGCTGCAATTCTTAAATAAATAATTAAAAATATAGACAGTGTTGCAATTTTTACGGCGAAAAACCTAATCCAATTTCGCAATACTACCGTATTATGCTGACGAGTGAATTTTGCCACCCGTGTTTGAGAAAGGAAATTTTCTCTTGCCATGCACAATTTAACCAATAAAGATTATCCATTCTGTGCTACTCGATGTAACTGATGTGAGGAACTTCGTGTATAAATGAAATATGTTGAATGTGTTGTGGATTTTTCGTGTTTCAATTACATTCCTCCTATTACCACCTATGGGCCAATTCTACTTCAAGGGAAGCAAGAATTCATCATTTCGAATCATTTGTAAACGTCTCATGTGTATGCAATGTATATCCTATATAAGTGAATAATCCCTTCAAACCTTATTGTGTAATGCATTAGTCCATATGATGAAAAATGCTGGCTTAACTCAATTCCTCATTTTTTATTGTTGTTCTCTCCAATGTGGCTGGATGTGTGCCTTATGTGTGTGCCTTATAAGGCTTGTATATTAATAAGTTTTTGATATTTTGGTTTTACGGACTCACGTTAAGGGAGGATTAATTAACTTGCGATGATACCGATGTGCAACTATTTCGTTTGGACAGTGGAGCTATGGTGTCCATACTTAACAGAATAGATGAACGGAGAAATTTACATAAATATACAGAGGTCAAGGTCTAATTAGTGATGACAGTGGCGTAAACCGTGGGTTTTAGCCGTTGATAACATTAATATCATTGAAGTTAATTCTCAGGGTAAACCTTACAAGAATATTGTTATATTGAGAGATGTTATACTCGTGCTTAATGATCGGACCAACCTTATCTCATTATGAGCATTATTGAAGAGCGGATACCATTGCAATATTCGGTTGATAGGAATATACGTGGGGTCAAGTATAACCCCTTTTCAGTTAAGTTTATCTTTCACTGAAAAGAATAATCTAATTGAAACTTTGTCTGTAGAGTCGTTTAATTAATGTTGTTCATATGTCAGACAGTGCAGAACTTTCGTCTTCAATTAAGGAGGATGTATGTTAAATCTTAAACGACGTGTTGATGTCACTTTTTTATTTTTTGATCGAAAAATTCAATCATATTAGACTGTCATGTGTGTAATAATCCTTCTATTATATCGTTGAAGGATAAAGATATAAATAGTTGTGTCACGGCTAGTCCTAGGACAAGACATTTTTGGATGATAACATAATTATAGCTAATAAGATTGACACTGTTGAAGAAACGTTAGAATATAAAAATAACAACAGGTGAATGTAATATGGCAAATATAAATAATGACCATAAACATTTGTTGACAAATGATTTATTTAGCTTTTCTAATAGTATACCCGAGAAGAGAGGTAACCAACCTTGTAACTTTTGTAGGTGAGGTTTGCTTTCCTTTGGATAATGGTTCAATATGTAGAATCTGATTATGACGCAAGGATATTTTGTGGAAATGTAAATTTGCTAATAGTATACCAACAAATTTTAAACAAGCTATGTTAGCCTCAGATAATAATGAATGGAAACTTGTAATGAGTGAAGAGTTGAAAATGCTCGATGAATTACGAGTTTGGGAATGTGTTCCACTCCAATTAAATAAAAAAGTGATTAGGTCAAAGTGGATATTCATAAAAAAGTTTCTAATGCTGATGACACACTTAAAAAATATAAGGCTAGATTAGTAGCCCGTGGGTGCAATGCATTCCAGAGTTGACTACCTCGATTCTGTGAATCTTGTGGTAAAACTCCAGCCTTTAAAGGTACTGTTGGTACTAGCTGCTTCACATAATCTGGCTATTAAGACCTACGATATCAAATCTGCCTATATGAATTCTTTTTCGAATGTAGAGGCTTTTATGACTCGCCCAGCAGGGCGCTCTAAGCCAAAAAGCGATGTAATCTGCTTACTAAAGAAGGCTTTGTATGGTTTACCGACTACCTTATAATTACATTTAAAAGATGTGTTTTTGAAGTGTAGAATGACGCAATTAGCAAGCAACCCACGTCGCTTTCATCGCAATGTGCTGCCACGTGGGTGATTTTGTTGCAGTGGGCATTGAGGCATTACTTGTTGAAGGTTGGATATAAATTGGTCCCAACTTACAGTAAATTCTCATACCAGAATGGCTTAATAAACGTCGCCGACCACCTTTGGAAAAGAGAAGGAAAAGCGGACACCTTATCGAAGTGTACAAGATTCTTCGCAACTTGTATGACTTACCCAGAGACCAATTTTGGAGCCTAAGTGAAGACAATGGGAGACGCAACAATCCTATCATTTACAAGCAATGTACAAGATTATGGCTTTTCAATACCTTCTTTTCACATTAGTAATCGACGACTAGAGGAGGTTGCCAAAGAGTGTAGTCAATCCACCAGTCTGAACTCTTTTAAAAATCAACTTGATAAATTGGTCCAGTAACTTGTTTGTAGTAATCTGAAGTGAACTTATGAGCCACAGGCTCCATTGTTCGTTATAATCTTTTTAATCTTTAAACGGTATATGTATAGCATTAGTTAGGAATAATTTTTGTTTTGTATTTTTACCGTGTATTTTTCTGGGATTTCAGCTTACTTATCGCTTCAAAGGGTAAAATGAGTAAACCGCGAGGGGGAAGAAGTATTGGAAGACGTTTTTTCCTAGTTTGTATCAGGCTTGCGGAAAGGCTTTTACTTTTGAGTCAAATATTGATTTTTTAATGTTATGGGCTACTTTTAATGGGTTACTTTTATGGACATTGTTCATGTAATGGTCTTCTTTGTTGGGTAATGAAGAGTAGTGTTGTTGACTGATTGTTGGATAGAGTGTGGAGAAAAGCCAATGGTTTTGTGTCTTGTTGAAAAAAAATGACCGATATCAAGTAAAGAACTAATTTTACTGTAAGTGATTACAAAGATAATCGACACATATATTAATACATATAATTCAGCCATGACCCAAAGCCAAATGCTTTGGTAAGATGTTCAATAAGCCATGCTGCAGCAGGTAACAATTTTCATAAATTTTGACAATTTTCCCCCAAGAATACAACATTGTGTATTTGCAGCCACATGATATCGGTACTGTAATTAGCCCGGCAGTGCTTATTAGAGTTCGTTTGCGCACGAGAATTTCAGAAAATTGATGAGGAGGCAGACACAGAGCGGCTAACAATGTCAAAATGTTACAGTGCTGCACCATGTAACAATAGGCGAGGCGCACAATATCAGATTATAGCTCACCCGAACAAAATGCAACAATGGTTGGGTGCCGGGAAACTAACATTGTCGTTGTTTGATCTAGCTAGCTGATCGTGGAGAACCAAAATTAAATGGTCTTGATTTTTGCTTAAATCTTCAAATTTTAAACCGTAGGGTGCGAGGTCTTAAATTTTGAGGCCTACGGCCTCAAAATTGGGCGGCCGGCATGACTGAGTGACTTATTTACTTTTTCAATGCGGGCTTCAGGAAGCCAGTTAGTTGAATTGTTTCGGCTATTGTTGCTACAATACTGAAACAATCCAGAATCAAGTACTCATCCAGATGACGCATGCTAAATCCAGAAATATGCTAATGTGTTGCCATCAAATAATAATCATGGGACAAACCTTTGGCGGAACCTAAACATAAGTATCCATTTCTAATGTTCCGTTTTTTCGAAAACAAAAATCCGTGGACAGTGGACACATATAAAATGGAAGCGAAAAAAGCCAACAAATTAACTAAGCAAAAAAAGGCTTCGCCGTTTAGAAGAAAAAAACATTAGAGCTTGTATACCCATACTCACAGCCCTGAAGGTACACGAATAAAAACGGATTAGAGTTCACTCGAATGCAACGAACTATAATTTGAACTCCAATTCGCAAAACGTAAACCCACAAACACACACAAAATAGACGCTATAAACAGCAAAACGCAACAAAATTGAAAGATAAAAATGCATACACAAAATGAACACAAATTATAGTTCAAATCATAGTTCGTTGCGTTCGAGTGAACACTAATCCGTTTTTAATTGTGTACCTTCAGGGCTGTGAGTATGGGGATACGAGCTCTAATGTTTTTTTTCTAAACGTCGAAGCCGTTTTTTGCTCAGTTATAACTTAATAAACCAGAAATGTTCGTTGTTGTCTGATAAAACTTATTCATGGTTCTAACCCCGAAGGATCTTCTGGCCTGTAATGTTAATAACTGCGCATCTATTGCAGTAAATTAGGTTAACTAAGAGTTTTCTTACACCGCACCATCGTATGAGCGAAATAGTATTTGGCAATAAGCAATATTTTACGTGTAGTGACTCTTACAGTTATATTTCTTATTTGCGTGATATTTTCAGTATAACACTTGCAAAATGCATTACAAATCTCGTTTTTAATAGGAGACAACCACCCCCTCACTTTTCATCATACTTATGCCTCTTTCGGTTTTTATTACCATGCGTTTGTCATTTTCATGATTACAAAGTCTCCAAGTAAATAACTTGACCGACGAGTTAGAACAATGGTAATAGTGCATGCATGATAAGTTGAAAAATGTACACTTAAAGCTATACCACGAGCGATAAGCAATAGTTAAGCCATATTTTTGCAACAATGGGTCGTGATAAGTGATTTATTGTACAGTTTTTTTCTTATGAAAAAGGAGGCAGCGAATCGAAAAATTTTTACAATAAATCATTTATTGTTAGCCATTCTTGTGAACGTACGGCTATAACTGTTTTATTACCATACAACGTCATTTTTTATGGAGTTTTTATAGGCTCATTTCAGTCAACAATGGATCAGTGCATTTTTTTGCATTGTTGCATACTGGTTTGTTTCCTCGTCCTTGGTGCTGTACAATACCACCTCAGTCGTGTGTTTTTACATCATTGTTTGCAGGCCTAAAGTCAAACAGTGATGCGCGTGCCCTATTGTTATAGTTTTTGGATTAGAGGAATTGTCCGTTCTCTTGTCGCGCCAGTATCTTCGCCAGTGAAACAGGTATCTTAATATTTAGGAATTAAACTATTCCTAGCACTCGGAGTAGCAGTGAAGACCAGTGTGCAAATATTTAGATGCAAAAATTTCCCTGGATTCTACCAACTGCACGACTACAGGGTGGTCCACAAAAAACTGACGACCCAAAATTTTCCAACTTTTCTAGTTAGCGACCTTCAGAACCAGGAGAGGACAGAAATCTCCCCGTTTCATTAGATTTTATTTCTGTCCTCTCCTGGTTCTGAAGGGCTCTAACTAAAAAAGTTGGACTTTGGATCGTCAGTTTTTTTGTGGACCACCCTGTATGTATTTCTCGTTGTTTGGGCTTGTTTGGTGAAATTCACTTTGATTTAGGCTACGTAGTTCATGGTTAAAACTGGACTGAGATGATGGAAAGGCCGTTGTAATGCACTCCTCGTGTGGCTATTCATTTTGTGATACGGGATCATGCTGTTCATTGTTAAAATGGGGCCGTGTAGTTGGAAAGGCAGTTTAATCTTAGAGTAGTCATCTCACCTGTTTTAATGCGCTGCCTGTCGTCACAGTGGCACACGCACCGTGCCTATAATTCGTCGTAACAATATTTCTTCGTCTTTAAAAGTTTCCTGAAAAAAAGGCGAGAATTTGTGGCTTGGACATAACCTGTCGTGGTAATAGCACACACCCCATGCCGAAACAGGTTGTATGTGACAAAGAGAGGCGGCTGTTCTGGGATAGCAGCCTTGCCACAATTTTCACTTTTTTGAGAATTAGACAGGTGCCAAGCGAACCTAAATAAGATTTTTGTCAGTAATTTTGTAATAGACTATGGGTTTATTCCGGTGATGACGTCTGTCCAAACTGCGGTAGGCCATTGTAATATTTTACTTCACACAGGGTGTTGGTGGCCTTAATTTGTAGTAAGAATAGTACTGCAGTTGGCTCTGACGGGTACTATGCAAATTTTTATAAGGAGTTTGCCCACGAAGTATGCCTGCTGTTATCAGTTATTTTTAGCACGTCCTACAAATCTGGCGGGCTACCTAATTGCTGGAAACTTTCAAATATCGTCCCTGTCCACAAAAAAGGAAATGATGCCGATCCAAGAAATTATAGACCAATTGCTATCATGGTAGTTTCATGTAAGCTGATGGAAAAATTTACTAAAACGTCTATGACTAAATTTATCGGGTAACATAATATCCTGCTGTATGACAATTTTGAGTTTGTTTTTGGTTGATCCACATGTTTACCGCTGCTCTGCGTTATTTATGACTGGACATAGTCTTTAGATATTGGGACACCTGTGGATATAGTTTTCATTGATTTTCGGTATGTCATATTAAATTCTCTTATGCACGCTTAAAAAGTATGGTTTTGATAATAAACTGATTACTTGGATTGGAGATTTCATTCAGAATCGCAGACAGTGCATTGTTGTTGGCACTCATCTGTAAATAACCGACTTTAAACCTGTAAAGAACGGCATACCGCAGGGTTCGGTTCTGGGCCCATTGCTGCTTACTCTCTTTCTTAATGATCTTGTGCCAAATTGTGATTCTGTTTCACAGTGCAAGTTTGTAGATGAGTTACGAAAATGGTATGTGCACTAATGTAAATAGTGGAAACGGAGCCAGTAGCACAGGCGAAAATGGTAATAAAAACTTATATTTATATGATGGTGTCGCCCGTTAATTTTATTGACACCGAAATATAAGCTTTTTATTACCATTTTCGCCTATGCTACTGGCTCCGTTTCCAGTACTTTGTAGACGAGGAGATGCAACACCAGGTCTATCTTAGCTGACTTTATTTGTTTGTCAGGCACTGTGAGTGAACTCTTAGTTTGGTCAAGACAGTGGCAATTACTGGTCGCGCCACAAAAGTGTGGAGTCTCTCACATTGGTTGGGAAATCAGAATTTTGCTTATCATACTGATTCGGGGTTAATACCCTCTGTCCAAATCATTAAAGACCATGGAGAATGGTTCACGAGCAAGTTGAAGTCTTCGGCTCACCGTGATTCTACAATAAAATCTGCTAAACCGCGGGCTGCCATTATTATAAGGCGTTGTTTTTCCTCTGGTGACGTAAATGCTTTTGTTTGGGCTTTCAAAGTGTTTTGTTTGCCCAATTTTGCAGTATGTGAGGCTTGTTTGGTCTCCACACCTGATTGGGGATTTTAATAAAATTGAATCTGTTAAAGGGGATTCACTAAGGCTTTAGTGGACTAAGGCGCAGGTAACATGCTGATCTCTGTTTAACATACAGTCTTGCCCACAGTCTTGCGTATGTGAGGAGGGGGTGGGGCTGGAACCGTTCTTCATCCATACATCAGATTACCTTACTAGAGGTCATCCATATAAATTGGTTGTTCCCCGTTGTAAAAGTGATTGCCAAAATATTTCGTTGCCGTGCGTTTCATTGGTGTGTGGAATATCCAGCCCGAGAGCGTTATATTGGCACAGTCTCTGTCTTCAGGAAGCATCTTGTGACTTGACAAACTTCTTTCTGAGGAACTATTCTTCAATAATTCTGCTTTCCTTTATGTTTGTTGTTCTGGCAGTGTGTAAGAGATCTCCGGACTCTGCTCTGTCAGTACTGTCCTTCTGGGTCAATATTGTTATATTTCTTCGTCATTAAAGGTTTCCTAAATAAGCGTGAGGATTCGTGGTTTGCACATAACTTGTAGTAGCAATAGCGCGCACGTCGTGTCATAAAATTCGTCCTAACAATAATTTTTCATCTTTAAAAGTTTCCTGAAAAAAGGTCGAGAATTCATGTTTTGGACATAAGTAGTTGTCGCAATTGCACACACACCGGTGTCTTATAACAATATTTATTCTTCTTTAAAAGTTTCCTGAAAAAAGCGCGAGGATTATTCACAGGCCAGCATTGTTTTATCACTTTAGTTTGAGCGGAGCGAGGCCGCTCTAATGTAATCTTAGACCGCGCATCACACGAAAACCACAAAGACTATTCAAACTACAATTTCCGTGTAGCACGGGTGCTTGGCCAAGGTTTATCAGAAAAATAAATCCGGAATCGGACATATGGGTGAGGAATTATCACGGTGAACAAAATGGGCAAATAGCCAAGATCAAGCAACAACAAGGTGATAGTTTGTTCATGACGTCACAGTTTGTTCATGCAAAGTTTTTTTTTTGGCAGCGCAAAGCTTCTTTCTTTCTGATTAGTTTCTCTGACCAAACTATGACGTCAGGAGCAGTTTTCAATTAAAGAGTAATTGTTGATGATCAAGATGCGGTCTCAGTGTGTTTCCTTGTTTAGTTGTAGGTTAGCACGCAAGTATAGGCAGAATGTATGGCGTTAGGGCCGAGTAGACTCGTAATAAAGCTAGGAAACAGGCTTTGGGTCTATTGTAGGTGGAGCGAACAGAACTTTATTTCAAATTTATATTTAGTGTTTATTTTAATGACTGTACCATATACACCTTAAAAATCTAGGAGAAATGCTCATTCAGCCAAGTTTGGGCTATCTGCCTTTTGTTGTGACGCACTGCAGACCTTTGTCTTATTTTAGCTTTATTTTCAAATAGGCCACAGCTACGTATCATATTTATTTTAGTAGGCTTTCGTTTACTCCGTCACTTAGTGTCCGTTGAGTTATTTTTAGCTTCTTTCCACATCCGACACTAAAGATGTGAGCCATCGCCACCGACTATAAAATGGCATGTTTGTTACAGTGGTGGGGTTGACGCCGCTAATAATTCTGACATTGTTTTCAACAATAATTACTGCTGCGCAAAGTGCCTTCCCTAAATTACAAATGTTAATAACAAAGCATTTAACTGTTAGCCAAACAATCATCAGAGCGATAGTTTTTAACAATACTCAAAAGATTCAGCAGGTTGGCAATGCTGCCGCTAGTCTAATACTTGACAACGCCACCAACGAAAATATTGCGGCGCACACCTCTATCACGCACAGCAACAGCGATCTTAAAACCGTATTATAATCTGCCAGCAACGTTCACAATATTGTAGGTCAAAAAGTGTTAGCTCTTAGGCTTACTTTAGCCTTTAAGCCTAATTAAGCAATCATCAGAACGATAGTTTTTAACAATGCTCAAAAGATTCAGCAGGTTGGCAATACTTCCGCTGGTCTAATACTTGACGCCACTTGAGGTGCTTACCTCTATCACGCACAGCGACAGTGATCTTGATATATTATAATCTATCAGTAACGATCACAATATTGTAGGCCAAAAAGTGTTAGGTCTTAGGCCTACTTTAGCCTTTAGGCCTAATTTTTAATTTTTATTTTTATTTCGTAAGTAGCAGCTGCGTTTGAGATTAGGCCTATTCATTTATGTGCCATGGTTTCGAGACTACACGTTGTTGTGGTAACGAGGAATCTGTAAACTATTAGAGGCATGTTGTTGTTTCGTTCTGTGGTTTAAATACGTCGTCTGATGTATTGTTTCGTTTTATATGTATAGGTTATCAGCCAGCTTTCCGAAGAGTGAGATATAACAATGCCAAGCCCACAGGACCGAGCCATTGTTGTATCTCTGCGAGGAAAGTGGCTGATAACCTATTTATCACCCAATTTCACGATCTCAGTCCGACAACAATAATACAGCACGCACCCAACAAAGAATGAATCTTGCTGACATTCTTTTGCTCAGAAAGGTCGACAACGCGGCAAAATTATCGTTGTTGGCAGCATTGTTATTCCTACCTTAGTGAAAGGTTCTGTGTTCGTGTTTATTGATTTTAACTCGATTCCGAAATAACGTCCTTTTTAAAATCTGGAGCAAGCATGATGTTCTTTAATTCATAAGCAGACATTATACCCAGGGTTATACAACATGCATATGGTTCTCGGCTCGAATTCCGAGAAATGAACCATTGTCGAGTGAACCAACTAGTGGATTCTCCAAAAACTCACTAGTGGGTTCTCTCAACAATGAGCCAAAGGAAAGTTTGTCGAGAGAATAGTTTCGTCGTTTTCTGAAGGGGTATTTCGGAATCAAGCTAGAATGTAATGACACAAGCAAATTTTATGCTTATTCATGCTTATTTTTACCACTTTTTTTATACTGACCGATTTAACGTTAATTTATTTGATTTGAAATACGTTAATGTAACACAACAAACTCATAAAATACACCATAAATCATAAAATGTCCCACCAATCATAACCAGCAACTCAGCCACGACTCGAACCACATGCTAACGATTAGCTAGTAAAGTATGCTGACAACTAAAACAGATCAGTTGGTGGATAGCTCTCACCCTACCCGATGAAGGTTGCCTCCCAGAGAAGCTTAATGCTAGCTGTGCAGGCACAACCGTCTGTCAAATTGTGATTATTTTAAATTTATTTGTTAAAGCTAGAGCTTTCAACTAAGTGTTTATTTGTTAATTTTACGTTCATTTATTTGCATTTGAAACAGTGTCGGATTGGGCCGCCCAGTAATCCGGGGATTCCTTGGAAGGCCCCCACTACAGGACGCCCTTATTCCCAAAAAAAATCAGTTGAAATTAATTTGTATAAAAATTGCATCTCTAAGTAGCACGAAAACGTTTCAATTTCTTTCCTGTTTCTTCAAAATATGCTAGGCAATGTGGTGTCCTGTAGTGTCCCCTAACTGAAATCAATGCTATTTTTGGATGCACCTAACTGTATCCGGTCTTAGTAAAGAATGTTGTGTGTAATTTAGTATGGGGGTATGGGATGTAGTATGGTGGTATGGGATGTTGTGAACATTTTAGTATGGGGTTCAAGGTTACAGTATTCATTATGGGGGGGGGGGAGGCATAGACTTTAACACGTAATCGCTACCTAAAAAAAGGGGTGTAAAGCCCCTCATTTGTACACTATGATGTAAAAAGGATGTTGGCTCAGAGTTTCCCAAACTCGTCCTCGGACCGCACTTTTCTTTGCTCTTCCTACGGGTGGTGGTGAAACCATGTAGGATTGAGAAAGATGAGTCTCCTTTTTGAACGTGGCCCTTTGTGATGAAAAGGATGTTGGCTCAGAGTTTCCCAAACTCGTCCTTGGACCACACTTTTCTTTGCTCTTCCTACGGGTGGTGGTGAAACCATGTAGGATTGAGAAAGATGACAGTCTCCTTTTGTCGTGGCCCTTATTTTTTTGTGTGATCTCAGAGTTTTTTTCAAACTCTTCATCGCACCTTATTTTTCTTTGTTCTTCCTACAGGTGGTGGTAAAACCATGTAGGATTGAGAAAGATGACAGTCTCCTTCATAGTGATCCTTTGTTTTTTCACATTTTATTACGAGTGTAAGTTGGAGGAGATTTAATCCTCCGGACAAAAAAAAAATTCGAGTGAAGCTCCATAACTTTAAAACAAAAGCTGGAGTGAAGCTCCAGAACCTTAAACCAGTTACACAATGTTAAAAAAGAGTGGTACATAAGCTGGAGTGAAGCTCCAGAACCCTAAACCCGTTACACAATGTTAAAAAGAGTGGTACATAAGCTGGAGTGAAGCTCTAGAACCTAAACCTGTTACACAATGATAAAGAGTGATACATAAGCTGGAGTGAAGCTCCAGAACCTAAACCCGTTACATAGTGGTAAAAAAGAGTGGTACACAATCTGGAGTGAAGCTCCAGAAACTAGGTCCGTTACACAAAGCAAGAGTAGGCTTCCCGACTAACATCTCTCTCTCTCTCTCTTTCCCCCCCAGCGAGTAGGGCTTTACACTTTTGTTGGCAGTCGGCATCGATGAAAGGGTCAGTTGTATCCCATTTAAAATGTTTTTTGACGAATCTAACAACTTGCCGGTCGTTGACGTCTTTCCATAGGATTAAATTTTGATAGAATGCGACTCATGGACAGACCTTTCGCCTTTTGGTATAGAAAATATAGGCAATATTGTCTGCATACGACGCTGCAAGGTCCTGATATTGTAGGTTTTGAACGTCGAGTTTCTCTTGAGAAAACGTAAAATGTGAATGTTTCGCGGTTTTAAGCCATAGCTGTCGAAATAGTCCTCGCTCGTTTTTCTTTTGTCGAAATAGATGTCGACCCAGTAGCTACCAGGCTTCGTCGAAGGGTCCAGGTTGACGATATAAGCTTCTCGGGAGGGTGTCCCGGACAACTAGTCAGAAGCGTACACACCCCCAAAACGAGGGCCAAGCTTGCTGTGACGTCTGGCCACAGCCCTCAGTTTGTGGGTCTGCATCTTTCTAGTGTTTGTATAGCACGTTCCTAGCCTGGTCAATCTCGAGAACGGTTTGGTGGTTTCGGTGAGAGCCTGTTTGAACGTCATGTCGACTCTGAGAGCTCTCTGTTTAATAAGGTTGTAGTGGCACTGTTCCTGACTTTTGTCGGCGGTCAATTCGAAGGCGTACAGACAATTGCCCAGCAGATAGTCGGTGTATGGGAGTCGGGGCGTCGAGTCGGAAGTCAGCTTGTCGAGCGACTGGAAGAGTGAAAAATAGTTTCTCACGTACAGGTCGTCGGTGTAATCAGGCTTGTAGGGAATGGCCGTAGTCGGTTTTCCATCCACCTGCAAGGCGAGATAGTTGACGTTATAGTGGTGGAAATTAAACGGGTTCGCAGCGTAAGCACCATTGAAAGCATTGTCCGAGACGAAACCCAGCAGGCAGAACGACTGCAGGTTTCCGAGCAGAACGTTGTCGAGATTGCCCTGGCGGGACCCGGCGGCAATGGTGAAAGTCTTGACCTCCATGCAACGGATGGGGTACTTGGCGGTATTGGACTTGAGCGCCTCCGTAAAGCCGATGACTACCGAAGGGATGGCACGACTCGACGAATGTAGAGGACGGCACTCGTAATGTTGATGCGATAGTCCGGATTAGCTTCCGAAGTCATCAAACAGAAGGCATCCTTGCTTCTGGTGAGTTTCAGTCTCAAGCCGACGTTGTTGAGCAGCAGGCGGTCTTGTTGGACAAGGTCGCAATGGGTTCTGCCATAGAGATCGATTGCTTTGCTTGAGTCTGTTGCGATGTACGAAATCGACATTCTTAGCATCGTTCGCGATGCTGGCTTCGTCAAAGTGTCCGGCAACGTCCTTCTTCCATAGCTGTGTCGAAAGGTGGCTATTTTCGGCATCGCCACCATGGGTCAGCAGAGTCTCCAGGTAGCTGTGGTAGGCATACCCATTGTCCGAATTGGATATTTGTTTGCCGCTCACTTCGCAGTAACACTGGGAAAACACAGAGTGTAGGCGTAGATTCACGGGCGCTACGGCATTAGCAGCAGTCATGTCGTTGATGTTCCTTTGACCACCTTACATCGGATGTGGAGGTAAGACTGACTCAGGTCCAGCAGACAGTCGGCGGCTCCGGGTATTACGAACTCGATGGGGGCACCGTCACTTAGAGTAGCTAGAGTAGCTAGAGTAGCTGCTAAGGTGTCGTCGTTCACGGTAACCTGCACCGGAGGTACGGAGAACAGTTCCAACTCTTCTTTGGGCAGGGCACTGAATCTCTGTCTGGCTTCAACAACATGTCGGGCTCTGAATGAACATTCTTCGGGGTGGACGTGGTATTTCAAGTTGAAAAAGTCCGCTTTACTTCTCGAAAGACGACGGCATGAAGGGGCTTTGCGATGACGTACGAGGGCAACCAGACCATGGCGCCGACGTTTCCCTCCCGACTGGCCTTTCGTTCGACGACAACACTTCTTCCTCTTTCGACCTGTTCCAAACTGTCCTCCCGTCACTACCGCAACAGCGTCTCGTTTAGCCGGGTCCCATCTTTTTTTTATCAACTTTCTTAAAGGAGGTTCCCCCCTGAACATCGTCCAACAGTTTGGAACCACTTCTCAGCGCGTACCTTCCTACTCCGAAAAGAGTGTTTTTAATAAAGAGGAGAGCCAACCTGAACACACCACCCAGGAAATCCCCGAAACCCGATCCTCATTGTATAAGTCCACCAGAAAAGTAAGGGGCCCCTCCTATCTGATTTCTCGTACAATAGTGGCCAACGCATACCCGAGGGTCCAATCCAGCGTAGGGTATGCGCGTCTCGTTTTCCCACGTCCGATCGGGTGACCCTTTCGGAAATAAATGATGCTCTTATCCTTACGACACGCTATCAAATAGGTAAAAGCAAGTTAAAAGGTTTCCTTTTAGCTGTCGGGAAAAGTTTTCTGAAAATGGATCCGAAAGCCCCACCCTTCTGTCTCTTTCGCCTAGTCCTCCTAACTTTTCTCTTTCGTCCATGCATGCTCAGGGACGTCGTCTAAAATGTAACGTCACGCTAACCTCTCCCGAACTGAATGGTACCTTTCCCCCATGTCTGTCATTAAATAGACCCTCACCGTTTCGAAATCGCGCCTAGCGAGAGGACGATAGTAAGGTTTGGTGAAGATTGCGTGGGTTCCATCCCCCTCCTCCAATCTAACTACCCGTAGCAAAGGAGCCAGAACATCTCCCACCACAGTCTCATTCACAATGTTGGTGTATACAAAAATACTATTCAGAACTTTCAAGGTGAGTCGCTCTTTGCCCAACT
The DNA here is from genome assembly GCA_023313725.1 of Lithobius niger. Classification (NCBI taxonomy): domain Eukaryota; kingdom Metazoa; phylum Arthropoda; class Chilopoda; order Lithobiomorpha; family Lithobiidae; genus Lithobius; species Lithobius niger. The sequence goes on along the minus strand of JAHWFP010010420.1, from coordinate 11,606 downwards.
TGGCACCCGTGATAAATTTGTCGATGTTAATGTCTGGAAAACCGAGCG
>JAHWFP010010419.1:42952-85656 GCA_023313725.1 Lithobius niger | reverse complement strand
TTGTGAAAATTGTAAACTGGTTTTCGCTGTTTTGAGAGGTGCGTAAATGATGTCGTCTGCTTTGAAATGTGAATCGATTGACTCTCAATGTAATCGCAGCCATTATACCTGTAGAGTGATAGAATAGGCTAATATCGGAAGTAAATAGATGTATGACACCACTTGAGTTATCACAGTTGATGTTGATGAAAACTATTGGTTTTACAGGAAACAGTGGACACTCCTAATGAAGCTAACAAAGAGCCAGGCAACCCTGAACTAGGAGAAAATGAAGACATTATCAATGGTGATTGTGATACACCTAGTATAGATACTGTGAGTGGGTTCTCATCGTCTGCTTCATCTCCAGTCCATGGGGAACCTTTTCAAGAAAAGTTTACAGTGCGGGTGTCTCACAATGTCACAAAAGATGGTGATGCTGTTAAATACACCATCATTACCAAAGAGGTAGGCTACATTAATGACTACATTGTACGTTACAGAAAAGCAGGGCGGTTCAATGTTCTTTCTTATTAGTTCCTAATGTTAGGAATCCTAGCTTTAGTTAAGCAATTAGCTCCAGTATCATATACGTATAACTTTATTCTCATAAAGTATGTCCCAGGCAAAGAATGTATGGACAATGTGTGATAAATTTAGTTTGTCTTATGAGCAAGGTGTGGCTTCACTATATTTTTTCGTTCATTTAGTTTATCAGCTAGAAAGTAAGGTTGTACTGAAACGAACAGAGGTGTTTGGTTCGGTATTCGGCAGTTCGAAAGGAAAATACCTAACCGACCATACTTCCACTTCTAGTTGAGAGATTTTGATGTTTGAATACACCATTTTGAAAGTTTTTTGCTAGCTTTCTGATGGTCCAAATCACAAGTTCCTAGCTCTAACTGTTCAGAAGTTATGAGGGAAAATTTAAAAGCACAGGCGATTTCTTTATGTTCGAACTTGGTTTCTACATTTGTTCACTTTTTATCAGTCCATGTGAACATAACAGCATTTGTTGTTACTTTGGTAAATATTAATCTTTGAGAACCAAGTTGTTTTATATTCTAGTTTACTGGTGCATTGGTTCGATAAATTTTTGTTTGGTTTGGAAGTATCGGTGTTCAACTCTTTTAAGGTTTGGTTGGGCTCAGTTAAAAATGTCATGTTAGGTAGAGCCTTAGTTAGGAGAAGAGTAACAAGAGCCAAGTGACTTGACTAAGGAAGTGGTCTGTTTCGGCTATGATAACCTTTCACAATTTTTCTATGATTTTTTCCAAGTTTTCTTTTTGGAACAATTGTCATGAAAATTTATGACTTTGATTGGAAACAATAGGCGAAATATTTTTGGAGATATTCTTACCTTCAAAAGTAGCGTAGGCCATCTACCCTGGGCAATACTAGATACCACGAAGACCACATCTCAGATTTACTGGACAAATTTCCGAGTAGCATTCATCCACTTTCACACTCTACACCTTTGGGCATAAAAAATGACTGTTTTTCGTTATACTGGGGCTTTAAACAATGCCACTCTTTGGCATCAACAATGGAGAATTCCTTCCGCCTTCAGTGATGTATATTCTTATTTACAACAATGAAAAAGTTTGCATTGTTGTCGGGCTACTTGAACCTCGATACAGTGCGATCATTTTTTATGCCCAAAGGTGTACATTGTTCGTAATCTTGCAAATTTTCGTTTGCTTCCAGCACTTTTCTTCAGGCTAACAGAGGGTTGTTTCTTTCTTCTCCCATTGCACAGTGGCGACTACAAATCCAAACAGCAAAACAACACACAGTGGAGCGAGATGTAAACAAGGAAAGCAACAGCCTTCTGTTAGCCTGAAGAAGATTGTTGGAAGCAATCGAAAATTTGCAAGATTATGAACAATCTACAGTGTGAAAGTGGGGGAATGCTACTCGGAAATGTGTCTTGTAAATTTGATGGTTAGTTTCACAGTAATCGTTGTGACAGTCTTTGTTGTACTACTTCTCATCTAATACTGTGTATGCTTTAAGGCCAGCTGTCCCAGTAACAGATGAATTGTTTGTGCATTCAGGCTTACAACCATTAGCCTGCCAAATGGAAAGCTTAGAAATCATGTTACTTATCCGGTTACCAATTTTGTATCTTTTGATTCATATGCTATCTATTTACAAAGCAAATAGAAGTGGTTATCTGAACACAAATGAAATTTCCATTGGTAACGAATAGTAACCTCTGCCCTTGCCCAAGAAATCATGTCAGCCACTAATCTATACCTGTGTACAGAGGGCAAGAGTGCTACTATGTCAGTGTTCAGAAACTTACTACATTAAGCTACAACAGTGAACAGCAAACTTGACAAGTGGACTAGTTGCTGTTCATTGTTGTGGCGTAGTGTAAGTTTCTGTACAATGCCGTTAACACCACAGTAAATCCACACACCGATTGCCGGTTTTCTCTACTATGTCAACACATGTATAACACAAAGAAAGTATTTATTTTTTGTTTGTTAATTCCTACGGTGAATGTTTTATCCAAGTAGTAGCCCAACTCTGGACCAAATAACTTCTTAACATTATAATTAGGAAGCATGTTGTAGGGGGAGTTAGTAAAAGCCCAGTTCATTAAAAAAGGTCACATCACCTTGCTCTGTTTTCATTGTTATCTTTTGTTATAATGATGCTTTTTTGGGGGGGCTGTTTACTCTGTTTATTTAACAAGATCTCCAAGACTTTGTAACTTGTTGCTTTGCTTCTGTTTTCATTGTCTATTTTTTTTTAAATCGATCCATTTTGATGGTTGAATAAAATAAATGCCCACCCAAAATTTCTATGGAATATCAGTTACTAATAAAAGAAAAATACATTAAAACATTTGTGATTATGTGAAGGCTAAGCCTAATAACTTAAACTTGAAGCTACACCAACAGGAAGTTTAATAGCTTTTGGCGTTGGGAAGGAGTTTACCAGTTCTTGTAGTGGTACGGGTCTAAGATACCAGGTAAGTAGACGTCTAAACGTCTTTTGAAGCATAGGACAGAAAGTGGTTGTACAACATCAGCAGGGAGTCTGTTCCATAGAGAACAAACCCGGAAGGGCAGGAGGAAGTTGGTACCCGTGAGTTACATCACCGTTGGAAATGCTTTTTCCCCGTTGTTCCTGGTGGGTTGGCCCTCACTTAGTGTGAACCAGGTTGCTGTGATACTGCTTGTATCATGTGAGCACTTCTATATAAAGATAAGATTCCCCTCTTGATCTCCTGTAAAGCATAGTTGGCAGTCATAAAGCCATCAGGTGCTCTGTAAGCATAAAAGTGGCAACTGGCGATACAAATGGAAGTTGAAAAAAAGTATGAAATTGTTTCATTGAAATAATCTACAAGCTAGCAAGCACTGAAGAACTAACTGTGTTGTTATTTTTATGGTTTCAGTCCATTTCTGCCATCTGTTTTAATATCTCTTGCTTTTGAGTAAAAATGTTGGGGAAACAGGAGAGGCAGACATAGTGAAGTACTTCATCACAAGTTTGGCCAGTGTTGGGTAGACTCTAGTGTTGTGTCTCCACCATGCAAAAACATACTCTTTCTTCCTGGGGGGAAAATAGGTTCTAATTTCGCAGTAGCACCCACGTGTCGCAATGGTCACATATGCCTATTTTCGGGATGGGAGATTGAAATAATTAAAAAAAAAAAAAACTAGTGTCAACACATCATCGAATGAATGCTTGATGTTTGCAAAACATCGACATTCATTAACTGCACTACTAGTGTTGGGCGGTATCGGTATTTTTTGAATACCGAAACCGTAATCTGTATTCGCATAATACCGAAATACCGTACATTTTTAGTGTCTAGCTGATTTTTTAATAACTTCGCCAATTTTTGGTCGAATTGGACATTGCAATATACCATTCGAAGCGTTTTTTCACCAGCTTTCCAATGGAGCTAAATTCAAATTGATAGCATAAACTGTTCAGAAGTTATAGGGGGAAAACCCAATGACAAATTTGCAAAATATTTACTCGGTCTTTAAAGTTGACTAAATCATTCAGGTAGAGTGAACAGTTAGTCTGTACAAAACATAAACATCTATCCAAATGTTTTTTTTTTTTTTTTCTTTTTGGATTCGGTTAGGATCCGGATCTGATTCAGCCAATCTTGTAAATTATCTGGATTTGGTAAAAGTAGATTCAGTAGATTCCTACATTTTATGCTTCGTTTTAAGAGGTGTTTATTCCGAGCAACGGGTAAACTGTAACACGATCTCCGAGACCAATTCCAATCAAAGTGGTGCAGTAGCAGCAGAGGTGCACTGATGTTGAAATCAGACATCGGAAAACAGCCTGGTATGCCCTCTATCATTTAGTAGCAGTTTGGCGCGAGGGTATGCTTCACAACTACCCAGGTAGGCTGATACCGATACCGGAATACCGAAAATACCGAATATTTTTTTTCAGAATACTGATACCGTACCGTACCGAAAATTTCTGATACCGCCCAACACTATGCACTACAAAGTTTAACAACGCTAATGATTAAGTGCCTAGTGTTCTTCATCGAAAATGCCTAGTATTAGTAACGTCTGTCGTTAAGCTCTGGTTAGACAGCACAGTTCAAACCAATGCTCTTGGCTGTTAACCAGAAAGCATTCATCAATTTTTCTAGTACACCTTAAAAGTGATTTGTTTTGTCTGAGCCACTAGTGAGATGTTTTCAATATGATGTGGTACTGGAAATCTGTTCTATGTTGTGTAATTTTTCTACCATGAAAAAAAAATCTTGACCAGTATATAAACTTGTTGTTGCGCTCACATTTCAGAATGTAATGCTGCTAACCATTTAGCCTACTCTGTATGCAGTTAGTATAATTGCTAATACAGTATAGGGTTAGTTTCAGGAAAATCTTTTGCTAAACCGATTTACACTTACACTTGCTGCATGATATTCGACATCGCACTACTCTTATTCGGAACTGTCCAGTTTGACTAATGAAGGCCCTAAAGTGTTGACATTATACCATTTTTTTTTGCAGACGGGTGACATTTTGAAAGAGTATTCAGTTCAACGGGTGTATGAAGACTTTGAATGGCTTGAACATTGCCTTACTACTTCCAGGAACATAAACGGCATAATTGTAAGTGTTTGTCTTCCTTTCTTGGGATTGAAACCAAAGTTTGGTTTTATGCCAGATAGATTATATGCTCTTCTGTACAGTATACAACTGGATAAATGGGTAAGGTTGGGCCAATCAGGTACTGACATTTGTAGTGTTAATAAATATTTTGTGAGGGTGGGCTGCACCACCTCAAACTCCGGCTTCACTGCCATGCTCTGCCGGGAACGAATCAGCCTTCTCACCGTTTGCATTGCTATGACTGAGCCAACTGGATAGTTTCAAGCTGTCCACATTGCTGAAAGCACACACTCGAGAATAAATCACTTTTACAATTAACCTAATGCATGCAGTGAAATCCCTGGAGTCCAATTGGCAATCAATAGATGACATTTTGACGTCAGACAGGACTGTTATACGGAAGCTTTTTCAAGTTTACAGTGACTTTCCATTCAAAAAAGTAAACTTTATTACACGCCAATAGTGAAGCATGTTAACTCACACGATTGGTGATTTCCGACCTCCAGCAAGGGAGGACTTTGCATTATTCTGTATAGCTTCTTTCTTGAATGACATTGAAATTCAGTCACATACTAGACGGGGGTTTTATGCCCGGGAACAGTAACTCGCTATGCAATGGAATGAGGAAAATGGGTTAACCTCAAATCTGTGCCCTTCTCGCCTATTGTTCTTTCAAAGGGGAAAGTGTACGAATCTTTTCCTTTTTTTAAGATTTCTGTGCGCTTTTCTGGAAAATGGCAAAGAAAGGTTTACTCGTAAATGTTAATTTGTATTAAGAGTTGGGCAGGGATGGCCTATTTTGCCTGCCGCCACTTTGGTACTTAACGGAGCGCCATTTGTTGGTGCAGAAAGGGGGAGGGCATAATGACATTTAGGCGGCAACGGAATCACAGCTACGTGTGCAATAAATTACCAGGGGGCGAAGTCCAGATACTGTTTTGGGCTTTGCTACAAGCCGATCTGCACATAATTCAGAGCGTGTCGATCTCACTGGAGGCACAACGTGGCATTGGAAATCTTTCCCGACACGTTTTTGTGCGTCCGAGGATGGCATTTTTTGGGCTCAGGTACTCTTCACCAGAGGCTGGCTGGCCATCGAGAAGAGTGAGCAAGCTGCTACCCTCTCCCAGTAATGAGCAACACAACGCTGATGACCTGTACGTCGTTCCCCTATATGCGAGGCTTCTGTCTGCAATGATGCTGACAGGCCGTACCAATCATACACGACATTGAAGATGGACCTGGAAGTCATCACGAGTAGTGCTCGACAATGCCTTTGAAGTAAATATTCGAGTGATGTGCTAACTAACAATTGACTTGGAAGCGAAGTTCGAGAACTTTGTTCTTTTTTTTTCCATTTTTGTGCACGGACTTCGGGTGATGATTCGAAGTGTTAAGTTTCATTCCGCGATTGCTTTTTTGTAATGAACCCGCATTCCTGTGCGTGAGAGCGCTAACAGATGCGACACTAGTGAACATTGTTCACAACGATGATCCGTGTTTCTTTTGGGATACTGTGCTTATATGGTCTGTTTTCACATTATTTTGACAATCACTGTTTTTTATTGTGGATGCTCTACATGACCTTGAATCAGCTGATCGCTCGACCTACTTTAGAGTAGTATTGACCTAGGTATGTTTATGAATGACGTCTCTGCTGCATTGATTTTGCAGACTGTATTTTAGGTTTGGCCAGTGTTGTGTGAGTCGACAACATAGTGGGAGTGATTTAATTTTGGCTATGCGTGTTGGAAACTTTCATGGGACTTTACGCTAATGCATTATTGCTTAGGAGGTCCTGGAGATCCATTGCAGAAAAGTTCATAGGGATGCTGTTTAACGTGTTGGTGTTGAAAGGCTTGCACCGCAGGGTGATGCTGTGCATTGTTGGGTAAGTTTGTTTCTGCTGAACTCAACGATCTGTGGTCAGAGAAGTTATTAGGGATCCCTCTCTGCTCTTTCCTTTATTTCTTCCCATCAAACACCCAGCTCATCACTGCAGCTTCTCCACCACAAAGAAAGAGCTGACTAGACTCTTTCTTTGTGGTGGAGTGGCTGCAGTGATGAGCTTGTTGAGCTGGTGTTGGATGAGAGGGTAGTATTGACCTAGCAAACAGCTGCTGTGGGAAGAGTAATGCAGTTGATTTAACAATTTTTGAAACCCGTTTTTTTGGTTGTCCCTAGCAAAAATCTAGTTTATCAATGCTGCTGGGTAGTAAGTAACAAAAACGTTTTTTTTTTTGGCTATTGTCAGGAATTGCCGTGCTGTGGATGGGTAGGACAAATGTGCTATAACCTATAATTCTGCACACCTCATTCCCTACGAGTGCTCTCAGCTAGAAGTGAGGTTGGTCCAAGTGGTAGGGCATGGTTCTACCAGTATGCGAAGGATTTCGAAATGACTCCTAGGAAACTCTGCATTGACCTCTGGTCAGGCTGTCTTCAAGAAACAGCAAAGTACGTTTAACTTTATCTTTCTGCGTGAGCTTAATAGCAGGGTACGAAATGTTAGTGTCCTGAGTACCTGTGGCAAGAAGTCCTTAGATCCACACCACCAACTGTTGAGTGACCTCTTGCCACATGTATTCAGGTCACTCAACAGTTGCCCCTGCTATTAAGTTCATGCACGAGGAAGAAGTTGAATGTACTTTGCCGTTCCTTGACGTCGGCCTTACCAGACATCAATGCAGGGTTTCCTATGAGCCATTTGGAAGCCCTTGGTTCCTGCAGTTAGGATATCCAGTGGGCAGGGTCGGACTGAGCAACCTCGGGCCTGGGTGGCTAGCACTGGGGTGGGGCCCCGTATATTCAGGCAGGGGGCTGGGGGAGTGCTGTAAGCTCCCCCAGCGGGGTCCGGGAAGATGACGCATTTCAACAGATATCATTGCCGTATCTGGCCAGAAAAGGACACCTTTTTGCCGGATTTTTAATTCACGATTTAAGGAGGTTTACCAATCTTTCTTGGATCTTTCTTGCAGCGAGCAACGCGGCCGCGTAGGGTCCCCGGATTAAAGGGGCCCCCACGCGGAAGCACTCATCTTACTATAGCGAGAAGGCAGGTTATGGATTGAAAATCCTTTATACTGCGTCAATTTAAAGAGAAAAACGGGTGAGAATCCATGCTATTGCTTTGAAACTTCGGGAATGATGTGGGTCAATTGGTCGAAGCATTGCACGACCGGAAACCGAAACTAGTGGTACTTGCAGCAGCATTAAATGCATATTCCTTTCTTGTCCTCTATCCCCGCACCCCTTTTTTTTTCTTCTCTATCTTATTTCTTTTACTTTTCTTTCCCCCTTTTGGAAGTAAATTTTTTGTTACTTTGTGTGTTTTGTTTGCTGTTATAGTTGCTGTTGGATTATCGTTCCTTGTAATTAGCTGAAAGTTGAATGGCAGGCTGTATTTCGAATTGTAAACCGACCAATACAAACAAGCTATTTTTAGCTTCGTATAGGTCTTTGGTAAACCATAATAAATTTAAAAAAAAAAAAGTTAGTAACGATTCTTTTTTCATTTTATTCTTCCGTTTTCGTGATTTATCATTTTTGCAACTTTATTTACTCCTTTTATGGTACACATTATTTTTTGTAATAAAAACAAAAAAGTGAACTGGATATTGGCTTGGACCGTATGAAAATTGCTTGTTTAATGATTCTAATCGGACACGAATGAAAAGACTAGGGGGAAAAAATGCTTTTAATGCACTTATGCACTTGAGGGTCTCCAGTTACGAAATCCGCGTAGGGCCCCAAATTGTCTTGAGCCGGCCCTGGCACCATTAAAACTAGGTCTTTGAGTTATCGGTTTAATGAAGAAAAATATAAGATTTCCACGAAATGTCATTACAGTTTGCTGAAAAGAAATTATTTCAAGAAGTGAAATGTTCTTTGCAATTAGCCTAGCTAAATTCTACAAAGCCACGAATGGACTGCTTATTATGAATAAATGTAGTTACTAAAAAAAAAAAAAAAAACAATACGTAGGCTAAAGTGCATTGCATTTTGTGGTCGTAGTGGCTTAGCGGTAGTAGTGTTTGACATATCTGCCTGAAGTAGCTGGTCTGATCGACAACTGAAAATTTTGTCATTTTCTTGGGCATATTTGGAGTAATTACCAGGATAGCAATTACCAGGATACTTCAGCAACTTCAGAAGATTTATTCTGGCCGATTCTGTACTACCATGGTTGGAGATTTCATCGGCCGAATCGATACCCTTAGTGAACCAAAATTAAGCAACAGCTCTGTTTTGTCAGACTCTACCCAACAATTGGCACATCACGTCATTATACATCACATCACATCACATCACATCATTATATTTAGAGTACATAGCATATATTAGAGTGCATAGCATATATAGAGTACATAGCATATATTTAACTTTTGCAGTTTTTTTTTTGTTACCACCAACGCGTAACAAAACTTAAGGTTTCCGGTACGCTTTTCTGTCCAGGTTTATGCTTGTATTTATCATGATATTCACGATGTCAATCGCACAACTAATGAGGAGGCATAAAGGGATAACTTCTCGAACTCAAGTTAGGGCCGTAGAGAGAAATGGTGGGGCCCGAGACAAAATTCTCGGTCAGGGGCCCTCCGCCAACCTCTTTTCTTTCACTTTCTGGGACCGGGGATGAGACGGGGCTCCCGATTTTGGGCAAAAGTACCAGGGCCCGGGACAAAATGCCCCCCTTGTCAACGGTTCCTGTGAATGGGCCTGACTCAAGGTCTATATATACAGGTTCTGTCTTGGTATCTTTTCTTTTTTGAGTATATTGCTTTTCTTTCATTTATGTAATAAGTATCATCGCAATTCTTCTAAGAATAATGACGACATATGTTTGTTAAATAAATAAATAAACAACAGGAGAAGGCAAGCAATTGATTTTAATTAGGAAGCATCTCCTTCATGTGTCACCTGCTTGATCCGATTAGAATCTGGTAATTTCTTTAACATTTAAAGTAATAATATGCCGTACGATAAGAGAGACAGAAGTAGGCAGGGGAATGGGAGTAGTGGGGAAATAAGCGTGTTTCTCTTTTCTTTCTCTTCCTCTATTCCCAGAAGCACGGAGTAAGTGAAGGCCTAGTGACAACCTGAACTGAAGAAAAAAATAATAATGCAAGTAAGAAGGGTCCGGCTGGTCTGGGGTCCGGGTGGCGATTGCCGCCCGGCCACCCAGACCAGTCCGAGCCTGCCAGTGGGACTCCTGAATAAACTGTGAAAAAGAGCCATCTCATCGACCTTATAATGATATAAAGTCGAAGAAAAAAAGAGAAGGCCGGTAGTGAAGAGAAGCTTAGACAGAAGGAAGAAGGACCTACAGTGACACTCACTTACCTAGAAGGTGCTAGTGGCCCGATTAAGAAGATACTTGAGCAGAATGGATTTAAGGCCTACTTAAAGAATGACTAAAGTCTTAAAGCATGCATTGAAAAGAGGAAGAAGAATGTACAAGGCGAGCTGGCAAGAAGAACTCTGAAAGCAAATGCTGATGAAACCTTGAAAAAAGTGTGGAATACGAGAGAAAGTGGGTATATAGGGTTCCGTGTAGGGACTGTGGTGCCGTCTGTATTGGCGAAACCAGAAAAGGAATAAAAACCAGATGACCCAACTCATAGCAAATGTGTGAAATGAATTTGAAGATAATGGCATCGCAGTCCACTGCACGGAAACCCAGCATGAGATTGAGAGGAATAAAACAGACCCTAATAAAACACTTTTCAAGAAATGGGCAGATTAGATGCATAGAATCAATGGCTATTAAAATACATGAGAAAAACTGATTCAACTCATGAACATCCAAAGGACCTTACATCCTAGTGTGGATTGGTCAGTAGAGACCTACGACAACAACTGGGCAACAAGTGGAGAATTGGAAGTGAAAGTGAAAGTAGGCCTAGGTCTAATAAATACGGGAAGCACCGTTTGGAGGCGAATTTGAATGCCAATGTGAATTCCAGTAGTGAGAAAATACATAGCCAAAGAGAACTTAATATTTCAAGTGCCTGATGAAGACTACAGTGATAAGTTGAAAATTTGCAGGGACATTTTAAATGTCTTTAATGTGAAAATGAGCAAGAAGAGTGAAATCGATCGTTTACAGTTGGAAAGTGAGTTTCACAGTAGCGGTAATAACAATGTGTTCTGTTAGTATTGTTATTATCAAGCCAATTGCTCAATTTTTTTTTTTTTTATTACTAACCAAAAACTAAATATATTTTAAAAATGGTTTCAGTAAGCAGTCCAAAATCGAAGATGTTATTAAAATTTTGGGCTTCAAATCCAATACTAGGTGAATTTACTTGTACACAAACTAATAAATGTATAACCAAACGGTGTGAAAGTCTTGCTAAAGTCACCCAGCTTATAGTCGCAGCCATTTATTTCTTTGGAAGATACGAGCCCAAAAATGCTACCTGTCTATATTTAAGTCATTTTATAATAATAATACAAAAATACGGGAGCTAAGTGACACACGCTGGGGAAAGGCCATCTGGCCCTTTAAGACTAAAAGATCATTGCATCTAGATATCGCTTCGACATATTAACCATATGGTAATCATTTAAAACAGTCTTATCAAGAGAGTTCCAATCATTTACAATTGTAACAGAAAAAAAGTTTGTATTGCACATCAACACTAACAGATGGTTTGTCTAGTTTAAAGCCGTGTCCTCTGGTACGACTTGTCTTGGAACGCTGAAAAAATCGGCTTTCCTCTGCTTTGAGGAAATGATTGTAAGTCTCGATGATCGCGCCCCATTTCGTGCGATCAGCGAGAGCTTTAAGCTTCATTGTGGTGAAACGTTGTTCATAATTAAGATAGTGTAACTTGGTAAGTTTCTTTGTTGCTCATCGCTGAACTTTCTCCAGACGATAATATCTTTCCTTAGCCAAGGAAGCCGAGACATCTTCGCAAACTCCAAGTGTGGGCGAATTAAATCATTGTAAAGAATATTGAACGAGTCGACATCTAATTTAGGCAAGTGTCTCGAAAGGAGTTCAATCTGCCTGAAAGCACTGCCAGCAGGTGTAGAACATTGTTTTGAGACACTGAGATTATTCTTAACCCAAGCACCCAAGTCTCTTTTCTCACTGATGATTTCTCCAAGTGTGTAAACATGTTTTGGATTATTGTGACGAAGATGCATCACATGATATTTCTTTGGATTGAAGGAAAGTTTAATACCAGCACAGTTAGCTTCCAGTGTTTGTATGTCCTCCTGAAATGAAGCCTTTTCTTCAAGTATAGTGATTGGCCTATCAATTTTGAGGTCACAACAAATTTAAGTGAGTGAGAACCCACTTCTTGTTGGAACTTAGCAGTATGAACAGCAAAAATTCTTCGGCCAAGCTCAGTACCTTGGGTAATGCCCAGTCGAACGTTAGTCCAAGCACAGTTATGGTTATTAAGTACCACTCTTTGCCATAGTTCAGTAAAAAACCAACACAGAAATTTATCACATCAAGAGAAATACCGTCTTCGATTTGCTTTTTAATAAGCATGCAATGGCCGATGCTCCCAAACACTGCCAAACAACATCGATTGGTTCCCCTTTGTCCAAATGGTGTGTCCATTTATCTCGCGCAGCCAGAAGGTGGGTGATACAAGGCCTTCCTTTAGCATAACCATGTTGATCTGGATCAACAAATTCGTTTTCCTGGAGTTCTCTTTGTATGTGTGTTCAAGGTAATACGATGGTTGCTTCTTTCCGGTATCTACAAAACAACTTTAGTAAGTTGTAGTTGTGTCGTTAAAATGTTAAAAGTTAAACTGCGCTGTCCCTGCAAACAAAGTTGAAAATCAATAACACAAGTGTGAGTTAACTAAGAAAATGTACAAATCTACAGTAGCTAGATTAGCTGCCCAATGTTGGAAAACCAGAGTAAGCTCCATTATTTGATGTAACGCAAGAAAAAGCATCTGTTGAAATTGTTTTCAGCATAAATTATGCAGTTCTTGTTGAAAACCTAGTGGTGCTAGTGGCATTCAGAAAATTTAAGTTACCAAACTTATGATCTTTGCTGCTTACAATTCTGAGTCATTAGAAGGAGAAATTATTGAAAACTGAAACAAAAAGGCTAGTGTAAAATTTAAAAAATGCTAACTAATAATTGAAAACAAAGAAATTGACGTTGCAGCTGTAGGTAAGTCTAAGTAAAGGGCATAACTGAAGACGATAAAAGTAACTTAGTTGTTAGATTTGAATATAAGAATAAAACACTGATTTTGAGGTCCGTTGTGCTCAATGATAATGTTCTTCAAACACCTCCATGGTTTTGCCAACAACCAAGGAACAACTAAGGGTCGTTAAAATAATGTTCCACGTTACATGGATTTCTTTTCATCCATAAATTAATATGGCATGAGAGGAAGCCTACCAAAACTGGTACGCAAAAATGTTGAAATAGCTCAACCATGCATTAATATTTTCTTGGGAAAACCTGGAAAAGTCATGGAAATGTATAACTCAGTTTGACGAGACACCCTGGTAGGTGTTCATTGCTGCCTTATTTTCTTATCACGTACTCTTCGATAGTTGCTGTTTATGGTGAGAATGCATGGCCAAACAGTACCATGAATTTACTTTTCAGGTTCCTCCTTTACCTGCTAGACCAGCTGTTACATCACAGATGGCCGAAGCCAAATCTAAAGTGCAGTTGGGAAATGACACAAAGACAGTCAAAGGGGATGATTTTCACCGGGACTGCAAAGCCTTGGAAAAGTAAGGATTAGCATTCTTTTATTTTTACACTTTTGGTAAAGAAAAGATTTTTTTTTTTGGTTTAGCAATGACAAACTGACTGTCGAATCTGTTATCATTACGGAGTAGGCAGTGGATTATAACATGAACATTCAACAACTTGTCTGGCCACAAGTACCAGCAACTCGATATCAAAAGGTATCTAGGCCTTTAAACATACATAAACTTGCCAGTGGTTTTCATACGACAAACTATTTCTTCTCAGTGGCATGTAAAAAGCAGCAGCTGTGTTTGAGCTCCTATTCATGGAGGTAGGCAGCAATCACTTTTATTTCATTTGCATATTTACAGCAAATCAATTTTCTCATTTGCCAACTGGGGGCACTATGTACGCAGGGCTTCATTTCAAAAGGCAAAAAGATTAAAAACACTACGTACTTAACAGTTATGGGGAGGGGGGGGGGGGGGAATTGGCCCGACGCGGAGTTACGTATTACGGAATTTTCTTAAATACTGACCCCTGTGTGGACCCGGAATTACAGTAACTCCAGATTCGTAATTTTCTTTAAAAATGTCTGAAACAATCCGGAATTGTAGTAACACGTAGTTACCATAATTCCTGATTTTATTGATAATAAATGGTTGCGGTTTCTGATGTTATATGTTTAGCCGCAGCGAGCGAGGCAGGGACATTATCAATAAAGTCAGGAGTTATGGTAACTCCGTGTTACTATAATTTCGAATTGTTTCAGACACTTTTAAAGAAAATTACGAATCCGGAGTTACTGTAATTCCGGGTCCACACAGAGGTCCACAGTGATAAGAAAATTCCGGAGTTAACATAACTCCGTGTCGGTACAATTCTGGCGCCGCATTTTAAGTAGTGAAGGATAGATAAAACAAAAGAAAGAAAGAATTCGGTTTTCATTACACTAACAGAATCATCAAAGTCTTGAGCCTTTCTTGGTGCGTGGGTATAAAAAAACTGCCTGGCAATGTGGTGTTGCCCCATCACTTTCGACCATCTTCACCTCAGTAGTCTTACATCTTGATTTTTCTTTTTTCTCTTTTCTCTTTTGATTAGTCGTATGCGATTCCTAAAATTGGTTCGGTCATTCTTTCAGAGTATGCATTAGTAACTTGATTTTTGTTAAATAAACATTATGTACTTGTATAAATGTATAATAATAATAATATATACTGCAGTGAAGGCCAGTTTAAAAAAAATTTATGAACTGTTCTTTCTTCTCCAAACCCAAACATATTTAAACAGGTTTAATATATGTTTATATAAAACTAAATAAAATTTTAACCTAAAGCTTGAATGTAAAAGAAAAAAATTATGATACTGAAATTGTGATATGTTGAAATGTGTTTAGTATTAATTAGGCATGGTTGGTTAGCCATTCGTGGTTTTGTTCTCGTCTCCACTTCCAGCATGAGTCAAGCTGGCATCAATTGTTTCAGTTAACTGAACTTGACGGGTATTAGGAAATCGTCCAAAAGTAAAATTTACTCTCTCAAATTGTAATATCTATTGATAACGATACTAGTTTTGGGTTTTTGGCTTAATTTCTGGGCTGCTACCACCACAAAGCTATGAGTTTCTGCAGCAATTGTTGCATGTAGGCAGGCACCGTGATTAGAATGTTTAGCCCTTAGTCGATCAGTGTCACTGGTGCAAGTTCTATTTGCCGAAACGTCACCTGAACCCTTATGCCTAGGCCAGTCTTATTTATAAGGATTCCAAACAATACCGGGTGGGGAAATACTACTGAAGTGCATGGGTGTTAAGCTATTTCCGCATAACGATCTTGAATTCTGACAAGCGATGGGTGGCATACCATCCATTGTGTTGGTTGAGGCCAGCTTACACAATAAGCAACTACTCAGTGCAGGAATGTGAGCTCGTTATTTTTTGCAGTGAACCACTGTTCCTTGTAAGGTCGAATTAATCATTTAAAGATAGGGTTGCAATTCAGCCATTGTCTGATATCCGGCTGAGTCACTCATTATACTTTGTTCCACATTACGTTTTCAGAAAACTGACTGTATGACGCCACGTTTTCTTTCACTACGAGTGCAAAAAATCCGTAAACATCCCATTCGTAATAAGAGTAACTTTGCTGAGTCTACAAGTGTGATATCCACATGTTTTTGCACTCTTAGTGCAAGGAAACGAGTCGTCATCCAGTCCGTTTTCTGAAAACATAATGTGGAACAAACTATAGCAAGGGGGGGATATAGGAAGTGTTGGCTTTTCCCTTTCTCCTTGTATTGGTGTTAATGTTGAGGACGTTACAAAATAACCGTGATAACATAAAAATTGTGGTTAACCATATATCCTTCCTTTTACTGTTTCAATCAGGTTTTTGTGCTGGTGTTTTGTCACCGGTTCTGCAGTGGAGATTGGCACTCTCACTGCGGGTTGATTTATTTAAAATTGTTTTGCATTATTGTTCTTACTCCGATTATTTTTGTTCAAGAGTCCTTTGTTACCCTCCTCAAATGACCTGCTACTATATCGCAAAGTGCCATATTACATCCTAATTTAAAAGTTTCACAAAAGCAAATGATAGATGTCCTTTAAAAATTCACTTACGGAAAAGAATGGAGACTGTTCGAAGATCTTCTACTGCACTTTTCTCAGAAAATATACTATTTTGCAAGTACTAATACTTTGAAATCTATGAGCTACCGTGGCCTTAATCTAATACTAGCTTAAAGCCAGGGTCACCGAAACAAGAATTTGATATGTCTATAGAAGAGGGGAGATAACGTTAGGATATCAGGAACATTATTCTCGCAAGTGGCACATTTGCAATCAAACATGAACCACCCACCCCAAAAAACCAAAGTTGCGTACGGTACACATCCTGCTGCTAAATTCCAAGCAATTGAGCATGGCTTACTACTGCATTATGTACTGTCCATAGGTGTAGCTTGTGTAAAAAAATTTTTAATAAGCTAAAGAAAGGATCCTCACAAAAGATTAAAACTGTATAAAAGCTGGGCATATTAAATGATTGGAAACACTTATCACCTCCAAGACCACCTCCAAGATCACCTCCAAGACCACCAAGAACACTTTTATCACCTCCACACTGTTGTTAAAACATTCTTGGAGGTGATAAAAGTGTTCCTAATCATTTAATATATAAAAGCTGGATGTGTTATAAACTCGTTAAGCTGCAACAAGATCTCTGTCCTAGACTACCAACACCGACAGGATTAGTGGTAATTCATTGTCATCGTTTTTTCAGAAGAATATATACTGAGCTTTCTTGTTGTATCATATTGATATTTAAAAAAAAGGAGCTTTGATTTCCCAGTGTTTACCCTCAGACGTAATCTTCAAGACAATAGAATTGTTCGCAAATTATATCTTAAGCTTATTTTTCGTGCAGCTTATCTAATGGGTTGGCAACCAAGAAAAAATTCAAATATAAATTTTTCATTATTTCAGGTACCTGAATCTAGTTCTTTGTCATGATCAATTTGGATCAGACCCACAGCTTGTGGACTTCCTTTGCAAAACTGAGGTAATTAAAAAAAAAAGGGAATTGTAGCCCATAATGGTAAGTTTATTTCTCCACTTACCTAAGGAACGTTTTGCTAGGCCTGAGGGTTTTCCATTGATTCGTATAAACTGCGGCTGTAGTTCAACGGGTGTTTTATTTAAGTGCTTTTTATATTTGGCAAATATAGCCCTAATTTTGTATAAATTATAGGCTCCTGCTCGAGCAAAGGTTAAAAAAGGACTTTTTAGCAAATTATCTGATGCCGTAGAAACGAGGAAGGCTTCTCACAAGGTAAGATCAAACTTGGTAAATTAGATAAAATAGTACGGAAAGCTATGATATATTTTTGATGAAGTTACCGACGTGTTACTTTTATTATGTCCAATAGGATTGTGATGAATTTTTTCAAAAAGAACGGGATTGGACAAATGACTATGGCAACTGTTTAAAAGATTCTAGTGAAGTAAGTAATGCAATTGACATAAGAAATAATAGTGATCATTATTCAAGGTTCGTACACAGCCTTGAATTTCTTGGCCTTAAATTTGAAAAACCAAAACATGAATTTTGTTGTTAGTCTTGAAATTGCTTTGAATTTTATTAGTAAACAGTTCTTGATACGCATTTATTAACTGTAATAGTAATTTATACTTATTAAATTAAATTTAAAATGGGCATTTTACGTTGGGGTTTCATAATGTTTAAAAATTGATTAAAGGTTTAACTCGCTCAACTTTGGTTGCATGTTGGAGAATTTTCAGTCCTTTCCTCGGACCTTGTGCAGGCCTTTTAAAAGTTATATACACTATTTACACATATTTCATGGCGTTTTTGGAGCATTACATCCCGTCCTTCTTCCTTG
This sequence comes from Lithobius niger, assembly GCA_023313725.1. Classification (NCBI taxonomy): domain Eukaryota; kingdom Metazoa; phylum Arthropoda; class Chilopoda; order Lithobiomorpha; family Lithobiidae; genus Lithobius; species Lithobius niger. The sequence goes on along the minus strand of JAHWFP010010419.1, from coordinate 67,471 downwards.
CTTTTGTAGTGCTCCAAAAACGCCATGAAATATGTGTAAATAGTGTATATAACTTTGAAAAGGCCTGAATAAAAGGCCTGAAAAAGATGCGAGGAAAGGATCGAAAATTCGCCAACGTGCAACCCAAGTTGAGTGAGTTAAACCTTTAATCAGTTTATGAACATAATTTATACTTAAAATAATAAAATAGTTTTATTAATTTATCAGCCGAACGCAGTTTGTGTGTGACTTACACTTACCCTTGACCTGGAGATAGATATGTTCAATGCAGTTGCAAGCAATTTATGCCAGAAGGAGCAGCTGGTCAAGTGCTATTCTGTGTTGTAGTCGTCCTCCCTCTTTGTCCACTGGTGAGAGGGAGAGCTTAATGTTAATTATTTTCTGTGGTTAGTTCCCTACTGCGAACTACAATTACATAATTGTTTTCAAGAAATAAATATAGAACAAAATGTAAGGGAAAAAAGGATGAAATACTCCAATACTAGTTGAAAATGCATGTGTCTTTTTTTTTTATTTAAATCATTTGTTTTTCCTAAAATCAGACCAGGCTATTAGCAAAATGAATGTTAATTATTTGGTATAAAAACAAAACTATTGGATAAAGAGTTTTGAAATTTGTCTTGAGTTGGCCTTAACGGCCTTGAAAATGGTTTTGTCTGGCGTGTTTGAAACCTGATTATTATCAACAGATAACTACACTAAATACAGGGTTCCCACCAACCTGGAGAACCTGGAAAACTCTGGGGAATTTAAATTACATTTGAAACTCGGGGAATTCTCCGATTTAAAAAAAAAAACTGGAAAACTCAGGAAAAAAACAGAGCCACACTTTTAGACCTAATACATTGTGGAAAAATAAAATTTATTCTTGTATTTCTCTGTTGATACCTAAAAGTTCATTAAATCAGACTCATCCTTTGCAGTAAGTTAGCCAAAAAAAAAAAAAAAGTAAAACTGGTCAAATGTGTGGAAAAATTTTCTTCCTAAAATTACGGCAAGTGACCTGGAAATTGACCTCAAATACTTGGAAATCTTGGAAAACTCGTGGAAATTAGTTCACTATTTTGGTTGGAACCCTGTATATGACTGAATTATAGTATATATTGAGACAACACAGCCTCCGGATGGGGAATAATAACCTCCTCTGTTGATAGGCCTATGTGTGGATCATCCTTGCGTCCTCCACAGTACAGTTTGAATATGAAATGAAGAGTGTTGAAGTGTATACAAAAAAAAAGCACCCAGTACACTTAGTCTGGGTATTAAAAAAAAGTTTTGATACCATAATGGATTTATTTCAACTCAATAATTCCTCCGTCGTGTTCCCAGTGGGCAGTCACTTATATCTCCATTCATATGTTGATTGCATCTTGTCTGACTTTAAAGCTTTGTTGCTTTTTCCTGTTAAGTGCCACACAGCCAGAGGTTTAACTTTCGTTATTCCTCCAGCTGCAAAGCTTAAAAAAATAACATTTTTATAAGGTAATCTCACATTTTTTTCCAGAATTTTAACAAGAAAGTTTACTCACAACTTAGTAAGTAGACCGTAATAAAACTAACCTTATTGACAACTGTAGTTTGTAACATTTATTGTCAGTTGGGTTTGGAAGGGGTTGCAGGATTTATTAGACTGATGTTCACTTTAACGTTAACAAAACACACACGGTAATTTAATTGGCAGGGGTTGGAAGACTAATATTTTGTCAGGCTGTGATTTGAAGTTTACAGGCATTCTGCACAGCAGGTGATTTTATTTTTTGTAGCTTTGTTGTAAAATATGCCTAATTTTTAAACCTTCTGAATTGTGATAAAATAATAGCCAGGGCTGCTCAGATACCATCCTTTGCTGATCCAATCCTATGACATTTATTTTCTGTTTGAAATGAGATCTGCTTTGGCTGGTTGACTTAAGACTAAAGGTCAATGCTTAAGAAAAATGTTCAGGTTTATAACTTGTTTGTAGGCATATGCGTGAAAATAATTTTAATTCGAGTCAAGCCGAGCTGAGTTTGCAAAATAAAAGATTCAAGTTTCAAGCCTTTCGTAATTGAGAGTTTCCTTTTTAATTTGATAGGGTAGTAAAAATCAAGATGCTGCTTAACTGACTGTGTGGGTCAGTAGGTATCAGTAGTTTGTGATCCCATTACTCTGATGAAGGTAAACGTAGACGAACAGGACTATGCTTTTTACATTGACTGATTGTTTTTTTCACCGAAAATTTAGTGGATTTCCCCTTTAGTTTTTGGTTGTGCTTTACGTGTAGAGTGAAATAGGAAGTTTTGTCATTGCCACAGTACGCGCCGGTTACCAGTTTTTTCTGTCAAAATTGGAAAAAAAAAATGGTGAAATTGTCACATTTTTACCAGAATTGAGTTTGTCTAGCATGGATGCGAGCAATAAGCCAAGTTCAAATATAAGTTGCTTACTCTGCTCGGTTCAGCTCGAATTCTTCGAGTATCGTACACTCCTAGTTCTTAGTAAAAAGAAAAGTATTATTTTCTGTTCCGGCTATTTTTTTTTTGTAAGTAGGCAGATGCAAACCTTTTTTTCTCTTGCCGTTCGGAAATATACAATACGTGAAAATTTGTAGCATATTTTCCAGGATGCATGCACCAGGATCCTCTAGCCGGAACGTCTACCTTCAGCTTCTCTCCTGCATCGTATCTCCAAGCAACAGTCCGACTTTTGACATCTGTCCCTGTCCTGTTTTCTGCTATCCGAGTTTCGACTCCGTCCCCATCCTGATTTGTGCAGTCCGACTTTCGCTCTCTCTATCCTGATTCTGCAGTCCGACTTTCAAGATCGCGGATAGCCAACGCACGCTCAAGCAGACGACGCCATGGTCCGTTCAAGGGAAGCGACGACTGAGACCGGAAACAAGATGGGCGCCCCATCGCTTCACAGCCCGTCGCCCATCGATCTTCATATTGTTGTCTGTCCTTCAATTCAAGTATCTCCTTCTGCTCATGTGGCCAACTCTCATCACATTCTTCAATTAAGAAGGCCAAGAAAATGAAACACTCCCACAGATCGTCATCTTCTAAATGGTATCGATCTTTATCCTATTTTCCACTCGATCCGTCATCAAGCTCTTCCAAGATTACGGACTGTCCTTCGCACACGTCTCAAAACTCGGACTATTTTCCAAGAATTCGGACTGTCGATCGCACAAGAATCAACCTCTATCTGCATCGCAAGTACCCGCTCTAATGAACCGTGCCATACGACAATTCAAGTAAACAACAAACAGGCCACCATCATAATCATCATCACACAGATCATTCCTACACTGAAGACTGGATTACCAAGGTCCACATCGTCTCTGTCCTGTCTTCAAGCAACAGTCCATCTTTTTTCTCCTGTCCCTGTCCTGATTTCATGCAGTCCGTTTTTCAGTTCTCGGACAGCCAACGCGCGCTCAAGCAGACTGTGCCGTGCCCTGTTCCCGTGAAACGACGGCTGATCCTGCATCCACGATGTCCGCCCCATCGCCTTGTTGTCCATCGCCAGTCGATGGTTGTGATTTTTTTTTTTAAATTAAGAAGAAGACCAAGAAAAAGAAGCCTTCTGACAGATCGTGCTCTTTGAAGACGCATCACTCTCTGTCCGAAATTCCTCTTGGTTTATCAGCATGCTCATCCATGAACTCAGGCCGTCCTTCACACAAGAATCAACCTTTGTCAAGCACTCGCCATAATGTACCGTGCTGTACGGTAATTCAAGTACAAGTCAACAACCAACAAGCTACCTCATCATCATGCAACAGCTCATTTACTCAAGATTGGACAACCAACACCATGTTTCTCCATTCCCATCCGAGTTTTCAATTTTCGGACTGCTATCCAACATGGCCGTTCCTTCGTCTTGAAGCCCCTCTCCAGTTGCATATGCTCAACAATGGTGTGAACTAGCCTTCACACGATCTGCCTCTGTCCTCAAGTCAAGCACAGTCATTTTTGAATCATGCTGTCCGTGATTTAAAAAAAAAAAACAAGACCAAGCCATCCAATCTGTAATTTGCCTTCATCATCCCTTGTCATTGTTTCACTGTTGGGCTACATATTCCTCGTGATCTAGCAATCAACTCCAAGCTTCTACATGGCAAGACAGCCTCCATCCTCAGCATGAAACTGAAATTGTGGACGTGATAGTGTCATCCCACACTAATCTTGCTTCCGCATCTGTTTTTTAACGACTCTCGCGTCAGAACGCAACAACTCATGGTCGAAGAAAAATCCCGAATAATTCTCTTACAAGCCTCAGCCATCTGTTGCCTCTTGATCATCATCCAGGCCTGTCTTCGTCCCCGAATATGTCATCCCCAATCAAGCAGACTAGGTCACGCCAAAACTCAACGGAACCCCGATGAACTCGGCACGCACAACGATTCTTCCCCGTCCAACGTCAAGGACATGGATTCACGAGTGTCATCCATAATTGTCAATACTAAATCAAGCCTCCTCATTCTGTCTTGTCTTCTCTATCTCTTATCTCAAAGCTATCATGAGTTTTCTCCATCCTCATCAAAGTTCCTGTCCTCAGATATGACATCCTTCGTTAACCAGACTACACCAAGCCAGGATTCATAGAAATTCCGAAGGAACCTTCGCCCAAGATGGTGCTCCTTCACCCTCTTTGCCTTTGGCTGGTCTATCCTGAATCATAACGACCTAGAACCATCGGTAACACAACGTTCCTCTACAGTCTACAGTCCGCAAGTCAAGAACATACATTCACGGACTGTACCATTCGAGCTTCTCAACATCAGGCACTCAACACGCCTCACTCAACACGCCGTCATCAGCCAACTGTCACCCACACTTTCTGGGCTGGATTGCAAATTCTTCGCCATCCTCGAACAGTCATCTTCCGTCATCATCTTTTACATTCATCTGAATTAAGGATAACCACACGAATTTTCCATTGCCCATCCGCACCAACCAAGAAAAGATGCCACAACCGTCCGAAATGCTCCTTTACTTCATAAACAACAGCTACTTCCGCTTTAGCCTGCTGTCCCTCACCAGCCATCATCACAGCTCCTTCGGAACATTTAAGCATCTCCCTTCTGTTGCTGATCGCCAAGAATCTGCCAAGACTGGTCGCAGATGGCCGCAATGCATTAAAATCTGCTGAAAGAATGTCTCATTGGGAACACGGCTTATGCCCTTGGAAACCCGTCATGTGTGGCCCACCTTCAACGAATGGTGAGGTAGACCTTAAACGTTGAAATTGACAGGAAGAGAAAACCCCTCACCGATCAGCTGTCCGACACTGACAATCATTACAGCTGCTTCGGACCGTCATTTTTCGCTGCCTACTGTCCCTTACCGACTTTCATGGCAGCCTTCAAACTTCCATCTTTTGCTGCCTGCGACTCCCCATCAACTATTTTCTGCACTTCAGCACACAGTCGTCCTTCACCACCTGCTATCCTAGCGGATAAAAATTGCAGTTCATTACGACTTTCATCCTGCGCTGCCTGCTGTTCCTGAACAGCATTCGTTGCAGCTCTTTTTGGCCTTAGTCCTTCACGGCTGTCATCCTTCACAACTTGCTGTCAGTTGCCGACACCCATTCCAGTTTTCAGCTTCAACATGACACCATCATTTTCCTGTGACCTTCATCCTGCTCTTCCTAAGCCCCCTGAATGACTACGGTCACGACTCAGCAGCCCATCATCCGACATTACCTGTTGACCTCATTAACTTCCCTCACTGTTTCCTGCTGCAAATCGTTTCAAGCCACCTATTCTTCACTGCCATTCATCTACAGCTTGGCTGCACACGATTGAAAAGCCTGTCTCGACACAACTACAGCCTGACCACTGTTCTACAGCTCCACTGCCATCCTGTCCTTCGCAAACTACCTTACTGCAGTCTCAACCCTTCCACTGCGCTGAAGCCGACTGTCATTACAACTTCCTGACACCCACCTTTTACAACAGGTGGCCCTTGCCAATAACCAATGTAACCACCCAACTCTCGTCATTTCCTTCGTCAGCTGTCCTTCTCCGAGGACCACAACAGGACAATCCAGATAATTGCCAGTCATCGAAAACTCTCCAACATAACTGCTTTTCAACCATTATGACTTGAAGCTCACCCACAAGCCTTCTTCCAAGATCATCGATTGAATCTTTCAAGATATCCCGAAAACGGGTATAACAACCAGTTCCTCACTCCACCAAACCACAACATGTCGTACTCAAGACCTTCAACCAGGAACTTTGTCATTCTAACTAACATGACACAGCTCTATCGAATCTTCACAAGGCACAGCCCTGCAAGCCCACATTCACTTGCTCAACAAACGAAAAATTGAGCCAAATTCAGGAAAATTTGAAAACGAAACACTCTGAATTTCAACCAAAGCAACCTGCGCAACAATTGTCATGATCTATGACAGCCACAGGAAACGCTGGTTTCATCAAAAAAAAAAAAAAAACAGGTTCCTTCATGCCTGTCACGGACCTTCCTTTTTCTCTGTCCTTCAAATCGGAAACGCAATCGGTGTGCTTCTCACCCCTCATCAAGCAATCATGATCGACCGCCCATCCACACAACGTTCCTTCCCAGACTAAGACCCATCCATAGTCCTCTCCTGCCTCATAGGACCATGTTTCAAACCCCTGCAATAACATCACTCACCTTTTCCTGACCCATATGATCGTTTTTCTAACAACACTAACATCCAGTCCTCGCTGAACCGAAATGGAAGCTTGCCAGTGGCCTCACCTGCAAACTTCACACAGGAATGCCACAACACTGCCAAATCAACCGACAAAGATCTACAAACTCCCAGTGGTCGCATCCAGTCATTCTTCTCAACCACCTCAGAGTGGATTAAGGATCACCTTCGCTGACTCAAAACAACTCAGGTCAAGCCTGTCGCCCATCATACTCCCCCTGACCAGTGACAACAACATCAGTGGCATCAGTGGCTCAAGACATGCGGCGTCTTGGACCTTCCACGAGTGACATCGGCATTCACAACAATTCATGCACCCTCACAATGAAGTCAGTCAACACAAACCATCGCTCAAGACCGACATAAACTCAAGAAATCGGATTGCTTGGTCTGAGACCCATCTTCACTACCAGACATGTCATCCAATCCTCCTTAAGCACTGAAACAGACACCGACAAGACTGATGTCTTGAAGACAGGCGTCCCATGCAGATGTCCTGAAGTAGAAGCATGAATCATTCCATCTCGGACAACCACCTCCATGGATTAACTCGAATTGCCAAATTTTCTGTTTCATATAGTGCAAAGAGTAATCTTTTTGGGGGAAGCCAGCTCGTAACCCTAGGGTACTTGTCAAGGATGCCCACCACCTGAGTTGACGAGGTCTACTGAAAATGCTACAAATTTTCAGGTATTGTATATTTCCAAATGGCAAGAGAAACAGTATTTTGCCGGCCCTCCTGCCTGGCTGGCTGAAAATTGTTTCTGTTGCCTAATAGGAACTATATAATGCCTGAACCCACCCTACCTTCCCTCTTGAGTCACCACTTGACATATCGAGAGGGAAAAGATGACGGGCCGGTCTCGCCCGAATGCTTTTATAGAGGATTCTGGCGCATGCACAGGAGGGGTTACACAGCTGGCCGTCTCGACGCAACTTTAAAACTCCAGCAAGAGAAGCATACTTCAGGGAAGAATGCTACAAATTTTCTGGTATTGTATATTTCCTATTAGGCAACAGAAACAATTTTCAGCCGGCCACACAGGAGGGCCGGCAAAATACTGTTTTTTTAACAAAAAAATGTATAGGTCTACTCATAATCATCATTTAAACACTTATTCACTTTTAATATTACATCAATTATGGAACCTTCAGTTCTTCTTTAGCTTTGTTGGGTGTACACAATTTTGATCTAATATATGATGAAGTTGTTGAATGTTTGAATGAATCCATCACTTATGGAATGGCCTGCAACAAGCCGCATTACAGAGACAGCTTTGGAAAAAAGATTGACGTGAAGGGTTTTTGACAGTGCGAAAATGTCTTTTTTTGGGACTTGTTTATGGCAGATATCTTCAGAATTACTTAAGCCATTGACTTAAATTTAGTACCATTCAAAAGCTCTCGGGGGAAGGGGGGGGGGGGAGAACCAATTAGAACGGCGTAGTTTTTGATGTAAAAATCTGTTGATTTTGATTAAAGTTATCAGAAGGTTAACATTTTATTAATATATAGCTAGCTGATGCTGATCTCTTCTGATAAAATGGTATCAGTGCATCCCTAGTAATAATGTGATTCCAAAATTACTTTCTTCCTTCATCCTTCTGCCTATTTCACATGCCATTATAAATTTAATACACTTAATGACATTTAGCCATTCTTTTGCTAGTCATAGTTTAGTACATACTAGTGCCATGCGTAAAAATTGCACGATTGTCATTTTTAATTGTATTCTCTTACTCAAGGGTTATCCAACGGTCTTGCTCATTTAGCTACTACTCTTAATCTTTGCCTGGTTTCCAATGAAGAGGTACATGTTTTGGCTAACAAGTAAGCGTACTTTTAATTCTATAGTAGTGCACCCTTACTAAATCCTACAGTCACAGTAACCCTTCAGTAACTCAACTAGGCCTTTCCCTGTACTCCTTAAAAAAGATAATGGAATTACTCTATTTACCCAGTAAGAAGTAACCCCCCTGTACAAAGTTTTTGCAATTTTGAATATTTTTCACCCGACTTACTTACCTGCTCATAAACTAGACAGAGCTTGTTTATTTTCATAGGCCTATTTTGTGTAGCGTTTTGACAGCTGCCCGTAATAAACTCGTTCTATTGTTTTCGGCTACGGTAAATTACAACATAAGCCAAGTACGTAATGTAATTTGAATTAAATATTAATTGTAATAGAAGTTATTCGTAATAAATGCTATTTTCATCTCGAATATAAGTGCCCTCTGCTTGAATTAGCTAAGCACTTGGTGCCACTAGCCTGATAAATATTGTATATCTAACTCTGATGAAAATAATAACAAAACGGCCCATGCTACCGCCGAAAATAGGGAAATCTTTCTCTTCCCTTCAGTAATGGTAGAGGTGGTGCAGAAGTCGGTTGGATGGTCCTCAAAAAAAGGGGAGGGGAAGGATTAAATTTAGCCTTCTGTACTGCTTGCAGTAGGAAAATGTTGGTAAGTTGTGATTTTATTTTCAGACCGTGCAAGTAGTAGTGTAAGTTTCTTTTCAAAATCCTGTAATCTTGCATCCTTGTATCCTTGATCCCAAAACGTAGATTAAAATCTACAAACTATTGGGGCCAGGTAGGCATAATTGCAATCCCAGAAAGTCTTTAAAATGCTTTGTTTGATAAACCCTTTAAAGACTGCAATTGGTCTTTACTTTGTTTTGGACAGAACTGGCAAAACCAGTCAAAATTAAGGCTAACAACTTATTTGTAGAAAAAGAATCATGACTTCTCGCACACTAGAAGTTTCAAGAGAAAGAAACCTAAATCATTTTCTTCATAAATGAACTGGCCTTCCTATCCTGTTTTTAGTTTTACTGGAATTGATTGGAAGTTTATGATCTGGCCAATAGAAAAGCTGCTTGTTTGAAACGGTGTTACATTTGGGCCGCTACCCTCTTTAAATGCACGGATGCATTTGGTTGTACCCATTCCTAAAGAGTTTACCCTTAAGTAAAACCAAACCAATCCTCCCCCCTCCACCCCCCCCCCCCCAAAAAAAAAGAACATTGGAAGGGTTAAACACTTCCGAGGTTAACCTTAGATACGTAGAATTCTCCTCGCTGTGTTACTAGTTTGGGATGTCCCTTTGCCAAGTCGGCCCTTTCCAACCCTCATTTGCATACAATCTCCCTTAATTTATGCAAAAATCAACACTTTCCGCCTATCCCCATGTCTCCTCCGGTTCCACTCTTCCTCTCGTTCTATCCCCACTGTCTCTATTGCCGTGGCCACGGCAAGTCATATTTTTGGTATGGGAAAAACGAAGTGTTTACACGCGATGGAAACACGATTTTGTTACGTTGAAGCAACCTTATGACTATACCTTTGGAAGCAAAATAGCAGGGCACGAACGATGCGTATGATTTCCACACGGATGGCGAGGATGCAGAGCGGTTTGTTTGGATTCGTGAAGGACGGCGTCGGGCGTGGTTAGGAATGGTGGCGCCATTAGGCCTAACAAAGTAGTGAGTAATGTGGGCCCGACCTTTCTGTGCGGAAGTTTGCAGTACTGATATGAGGTAAGTTACATGGAATGCTATGCAGCGGATACTTGGAGAGAAAAGTTTAATTTCCGCTTGTTGGAAAAATCCGTTGTATGTCGTACAGCCGGTGGGCGTACAGACAGTGATAAGCCTACTAGTGCCAACACGTTGGTAGTGAGAATTCCAAGAACCGGTCGTGAGGCGAAACCACGTGCAAATAATATGAAATACCACTTGATGAAAAAGTGAGGCGGGCACTAGAAGCCGGCTGAGTGCCGAGCAGGTGAATAGGCTTATGGAGGAACGAAAATTCCGTCTTTATGACGAAGGGCCGGGCTGGCGTCCGAGCCGTGATGATTGTGAGGACGGGCCGGACAGGGTCCGAGCCGTGACGGTAGTGGGCCGAGCAGGTGTCCGAGCCATATGATCTGTCCGAGGGACGGCAAAGTGCATTGCCGAGCAGAGTTTGCATGGATGGGAGATATAATGCAATTGTAAACAAGCGGTTGGTAGTGAACGCCATCGGCCAGTGATTGGCCTGTTACCTAAAGAACAGCCGGTGCCGCAGTTGATTGACTCGGATCGAGGCGGTGATGGTGTTGAGTACAAATGACTCGTATTTGTTGGCAACCGTTGAAACGGTAAGGCATAATGGGACTTGTAGGGCGGCGTGTGCGGTCTTTCGGTGACAGAATCATGGATCCGGTTGGTGGCTGAGCGAACAATAATCTGGGAAACTGGCGTTCGTGGACTGGTTGGTAAAACGGCGGGAAGTGTCGTACCGTTGAAGAAGCGAATGGCCGTATACAGTTGAAGGCGAGCGAGACAAGATGGCGGCTCGTGTTGATGGCGTTCGGCCGACATGGTGAGTGCCGGAATTGGTTGAGTCGAAGAGTCGATTATCAAATGTACAATTATCAAATGTTCGTGGAAATTTTGGAGGCGCTTGTGATAGGCACGGTAGCAAACGCAGTGTTATGCGAGGTTAGCGATTCGGAGGGCCTCATGGAAGGCGTGTACATTGGCCGGTTCGGCCGCGAGAGTGATAGGCTTTCGGCCCATCGGAGTGGGCCTTGAACGCGATTCTTGGGGTGCAAGCGATGACAGATGTGCGATCGGTCGGAATTACGCAGAGACTAATAACGAGTGTCACGGGGTGTTCGGGAAGGGGTGCACGGTGGTGCTATTGGTTTCCTGTCCCCGATTTATTTATTTATTTAATTTTTCGCCGGGGGTCCTAGGCGTAGGGGTTGCTAAGCATGAATGAGGTCCCCCCCCCCACCCTCCACTTCGGACGGCCTCGGTGTTAGGCAAGCTTCAGACTAAAGGTGCTGCTCACGGCTGGGTGCCGGATCATGAGGGGTGACTACACTGGCTGAGTTAGGCCTCGATGGCTCCGGTGGGTAGGTGTGAAGCTCAGAATCTCGGGGATTCGATAATTGTCTGCCAATGTTATGGTGGATGGCAAGAGTTGGACAAGGGTCTGGCATATAGGACACTGAGGGGTTATGTTGCACCACTGGGGACGTAGCATCAGGGCGTACGCCCAGCTCGCATTTCAGCACATTCATTAGTTCGTAGATTTTGAAGGGTGTTTTTGTGTTTGCACCCCGTTACTCCGAGATAGGTGGCCAGTTGGGGCCTAGCCGTAGGGGCGCGTCTGCTGCGGGCCTATCTCCCGCCGACAGGCCGGCCATTACAATCTTAGACAAAGAAAGTGTGCGTGTTTTCTGCAGGGCCGGGGAGCAGGCTAGGTGGTCTCTGCAGCAGGTGTGACGTCGAAACAGTACCTCATTCGGGTTTCTTAGCTTGCAAAGCCTGCAACAGCGCAACAGGCTCGGCGCCAGGTGCTATTTACACTTCTAGACCCGCTGCACGGAGCCGCTGCAGGCTGCTGGGGGTGTCGGATGGGATAGCATCCTGTTTTTGTTATATATTAAACTAGATGCTCACTCCAGTTGCACACTGCAGTGTCGGCTAACAGTGGACATCTGCGGAACGTCGCTGTCACAGTTTGGGGCGCTCACTAAATGGGTTTCTCCATCGGTTTGGCACTCTCATTACCAGGGGGAGATTGAGCCTGGCATAGTGGGTGGATGCAACTACAGGGTCTATTTTTTAGCAGTTATAGGTCGCAGGTGCTGTGCCATGCTTATAATCTTTCCCAAACTAGTAACACATCGAGGAGAATTCTGAGAAGGAGAATTGAAGAGAATCTAAGTTCTCTGAGTAGAATGCGACGAAGCCGTGTTACTTTGCTTACCTACCCGCCTCCTTGTCGCAGGGAACCACCAGCGCAAGCGAGACAGTAGGGATAGAACGAGAGGAAGTGTGGAGTACCGGAATTGACGTGGGGAGAGGGGAAAGTGTTGATTTTTGCATAAATTAAGGGGAAATCGTATGCAAATGAGGGTTGGAAAGGGCCGACTTCGCAAAGGAACATCCCAAACTAGTAACACAGCTTCGTCGCAATCTACTCAGAGAACTTAGATTCTCCTGCGAGAACAAGTTCTCTGGTAGAATCTTCAATTTTGCTTTGTCCCCAGGTGCCCTATCTCTAGTTTATCATTACCTACGGTACATAAAATGTAACCCTCGCATTTGGCCTAATGCGTCACCACCTATATAACAAATGTTTCTTCATTCTGCACCCTTGGAGCACTTTAAATTTTACAGATGTATATTTTCTTGTTTTTCACTCTGCTGTTAGAGGCCAGTAGTTAATCGATTTAAAATATAAAATTCTTCTCTTTAACAACATTTATTAAACGTGCCATATTGCAGGTGTGGTGGAAAGTTGTGAAAATCTTTTTGCTGTGGAGCAGTATATTGATGAAGGTTGATGCATCAGTCATGAAGGCAACTGTTCAAATTTGTTGTGACATCATATACACTGCTGTCCCCTCTTAATCCTAAAGGTTTCTGGTTTGATATAAGCAGGAGGATAATTTCAGTTATTTGGGGAAATTGCAGATTAGTACTTACTATGCTTCCTAAAGGCTGCCACAAGTTTCAGAAGTTCAGAGCTTTGTTATTCAGGTTGACACATTTTCACTAATAAAATTGCCATTTAAAGCATATAAGGGTCCAGCTATATTTAACAAAATAGTTATGTAATTAACAGGCTGAATATCAGGCATCTTCAAAGCGTAACTAATAAAAATATTGACTCAGCATTCGTTGCATTATTTTTACTGGGTTCAATGGTTTACTTAGTCATCCTTAATTCTAATCTGATGGTTTTGCTTTCGTTTTAGATTGTTATGTAAGTTTTCAGAAGGACTAGAAAGTGCAAAAGTAAGTTTCTTAAGGTGAATTCAACATTTTTATTTAGTGTGATTTTGGTGTTCGACTTATGAATTATAACTAAGGTTTCATCGATACCCATTATAACGACATCTATTTGGTACAGACATTGATACGCCAGTACCGTATTAAAATAACATGACAGTTTGGTGAAAACAAAAATCTGTTTGAAATTTAACAAGTGTATTTTAACAAGTGTAACTGAAGCTGTTGCTGAATGAAGGTAAGAATTTTTGCAAGCTTTCGTAAGTTTTTGATTCAGTTCTGCTGTCACTATTCTTCCTATCTGCTGATAGGATTTTTGCACGTTCATAAGTGGTATCTTCCTATCTTGGCAGTATTGAATGGCAATGGCCTTCAACGCTCGATTATCAGCAGATAGGAAGAATACACAGCCCCTTGCTGTTGTCCCTGAACCCAATATCTCCACCATTGCATTTGATGTGAGGACGTACGTCAGGCCCTGAGACATGCAACCCGCCAAATCACCAGGACCTGATGGCATCCATTCTACACTGTTGCACCACTGTGCCGAGGCTCTTGCCGTCCCGCTCCATATCATCTACACCAAATCTATGCAGGAAGCGGCTATTCCATCCGACTGGAAGGATGCAGTCATTACTCCCATGTATAAATCCGGTGATCACGCGCAGCCTATTAATTACCAGCCTATCAGCCTCACAGCACAAGTTGGCAAAGTCCTCAAGAAGCTGGTGTGCACCCACCAGCAGAAATTTTTTGAACAACATGACACTCTCTCCCTAAGCCAGCATGGGCTCCGCGAAGGGTACTCATGCCTCGCCAATCTTCTGGATTCTCCAAACTACTGGAATGAATACATTGATAAATGCGTCCCTTGTGTTATCATCCTCCTGGGCATTAGAAAGGCGTTTGTTACTGTGGGCTACTTTATACTCACTGATAAGCTCACGGCCAACGGTATTCACAGGAACCTCCTTCGATGAATTACTGACTTTCTATAGGATCGCCACCAGTGTGTGTCCGTCAAGGGAGCCCACTCGACATCGATGCCTGTAACCAGTGGTGTGCCCCAAGGTACTGTGCTTGGACCCCTCCTTTTCCTTGTGTATATCAACAACTTCTTTGGTGTTGTTGCTTCTCTCTGTAACCTTTTCACTGACGACTCTTAGGCTCTTTAGGAGCTTACAACCAGTTCTGATGTCCTTGTCCTCCAGTGTGACCTGAATGCCACAACAATGGGCCAGTGTTAACAAACTCTCCTTTAACAATGAAAAATGTGAAGTGCTCCACCTGGGCCACAACAATCCTCAGCACATCTACCTTCTAAATGATACTGCCCTAAAGCATTCCGCTCATCAAATCACTTGGTGTCATTTTCGATAGTAACCTGAAACCCGGAGCACAGTGCATCACTGCAGGGAAAAAAAGCTAACAGTGCGCTCGGCCAAATTAAGCACTACTTCTCCTTCCTCAATATTGCTACAATAAGGATGCTTTACACCTCATTAGTTCGCCCATACCTGGACTTTTGTATCCAGGCAAGGTGTCCATTCCGGGTCAAAGTCTGCACCATCATTGAGAAGATATAAAGGCGTGCCACGAAACTTGTCCCTGGCCTTCGTAACCTCCCTTACCTGGAACGATTGGAGATCATGAACCTTCAAACCCTTGAAAAGCAGTGGCTGAGAGGTGACATTTTGCAGACCTATAAGATCGTGCATCAGCTTGAGAAGCTCTTTATCAGATATCAACCCTCCCAGACCATCTAGGGGCCATCCCCACAAACTTCACAAACCTTACGCTCGCACCCTGTTGCGTGGCTCCTTTTTCAACCACCAGGATATTAATGCCTGGAATGCGCTTCCGCGTGAAGTTGTGTGCGCCCCTAGCCTGAACTCTTGTAAGGCTAGGCTGGATCGCTATCTGAAATTTTCCCTTTCCACCTCATAGTTTTATCACTCTGGTGGTATATTTTTATTATGTATGTTATGTTCATGAGAGCTAATTAGAAGGGCTTGCAAGGTAGTTGACATGTTAAAAGAAATTCTTGATTCAATGAACAAAGATCGACAAAAATAAAAATTAGGGTTCTATGAGGGAAAATAGGTGGGTGTTGCAAATTGAACGGTAACACTTTAGGCCAGCTGGCAATCTGGTCTAAAGTGTAATTTCGCTGCAAGGCTGCATATGCGGCGAAATTCAAAATGTAAACACCGTAACTACACAGCAAATGTAATCCAAAGTACAAAAAAAAAAAACGATCAAAGGACACCTGATGAAGACTGTAGGAAGTGTGGAACTTGCATCTATCTAACTTCAAAACGCTCGAAAATTTGCAAATACCGTTTGTTTTTTATTTTTCGAGATTGAGAGTAATCAAGTAAGAGACGTCTGGAAGTAAAGATCGAAAATTCAAAATGCCTATCGATAATAATCAGACAGTGGGGTTGCATGGTTTTTACAAAGGTGAAAAATAAAAAATATTGTCTTTTGAATATTAAGGGAAAGTCTGTTAGAGTTAAGCCAAAAGACTACTTTTGTCAGCTCACTGTTGACTGATTGGAGCAACTTGGTAAACTGTACGCCACCGTAGTGGGGAGAAATGGAGGGCTATGAGGAAAGTCCTATCATTCTTACTCCAAATCGTGAGAATGGGGGGTGAGGTCCGGGATATGCACAAATTTCGCTGCTACGTGATGCACAAAGAAGGGAAAATTACCATAAAACTCGCAAATACGCATCATTCATACGGATTTATTACTTGCAGTAAAATGTAACGGCTTTACAACGGAGGGGAAAATAATAAAGTTGCGTTCTGACTGTGTCTGACACATAAGCAAAAGTTCGAAAGTTAATATTGTACGCTCATTGGGCGAACGGGAATCGTTACGGCAATGGTTTTCGTTGGGGCCCCAAAATGGTCTTAACTGCGATAAAAGGTTCGTTACTTACAGTAAACTGCGTTGACAAAACAGATGGTTGAGGCTCCTTCTCTTCACTTCACAGAGAGATCACAAAGTGGGTAGGATGGTCGGACCAAGTCGTACAAAATACGGTGAATGGGAGGCAACATATTTACAGCCGTCCCAGTCAGCATACATCGGGGAGAAGAGAATACAGAACATCAAGGGCACAATATTGAGGACAGAAAAAAAAAGGAACAATTAGTCAGATGTGCATGAGTATTGTCACGGAGCGTGAGGTCGGGCAAGTAGAAAAGTACAGGTAAAAGTTACATAAAAATAAGGCAAAGACATCGACTCCAGGGATAAATAGGACACAGTACGTACAAGCTGGGCGCGGCGGAGCGAAAGGTAATAAAAGGGGAAGGAAGGGAGTCCAAAACACGGCTCGACGGCCCATAAAGTGCAAAGGGAATTAGCAATCGCTATTTCATTAGCTAAACGAAAGGCTGAGCGTTAATGGACATTACATTTAATAACGAAGGGCAATGTAACGTTGTGTCACTTCTCATTTACCGATTTACCTGGTGCATACCGAGTTGTGTCGTCAGCAAATAAAACAGCTTTTAGAAGGCTGAAACAAGCATAGCTCTGTAATGTAAAGCAAAAATAAGACAGGACCAAGTATGCACTCTTGGTTTGTGTACACCATAGGTTATGGGAAGCAATGGCGAGGTAATGGAGGAAAATTCAACATATTGCTGGCGATCGGTAAGGTAACTTGTAAACATTTGTTTGCAACCCCCCGGAAGCCATAGAAGTTCTAAAAATAGTGTATGAGTAACCGTGTCAATGGCTGTCTTTAGGTCAATGTAATTAGCTAGCAAACAAAAAAAAATCATTTTCAAAAGCCTTAATTTGTAGGTCTGTACTAAGTACACTAAAAGTATGCTTTTTACGATTTTTCAACAATGTCGTTTAGCCAAGTAGACTGAACCAATCAGACCTATCGTGTTTTAAAGTAAAAACATGTGAATACAGCAGTAAGGTTTCACGTGGACAAAACAGTACAGGAACACTGCAGTATGTCAAACCTTACAGGAAAGTTTATTTGTGTTACTTTCCTGTGTTGACTTCGGATCAGTTAAACCTTACTATAAACATCAAACGAGCTCGTTTTTGTTTTCTAATTTAATAATATCCATAAACTCCACATGTCCGTAAGCAGAGACAGTTTCTGTGTGGTTGATTAAACTTTATTTGTTAATAGAGATATCGGCAATCGATGAAAACAGTGGTAATTGAATCACTTCTTGTAGAATGAAATTACACTTGCACCACTCTAGACTAGAGAAGAATTAGTCCACTTAAATTTAAGTGGACTAATTCTTCTCGTGTTTATAGGGCAGTGCTACTGTAATTTTATTCTACGAGATGTTATGGAGAATTTTAGAAGGAACCTATAGTTTCTTATTTGTTTCTAAGAGAGCATTTAAAACTTTCCAAGTTCTTCATATTATTAGAGGCTTTGGAGTAAATTTACATAGTGGGATTTCTTAGCTGCAGGACAACTTTACAGATATGCTTTGATCTGCAAGGCTGTAAAATTCCATGGTTTTCAAGTTACTTTTCAAGTGCTAACAGCCACCACCAGTTCCATGAGCAACACGATGTAAATTCAAACTAGAACAACCTCACAGTGTAGGTTGAAGACAAGCGACGTTGTGTTTATGCTTGTCTCAAAATCAATGTAACTTCCAATGTTGCCGCTAAATGGTTGTCACAGCTGTATTTTTTCTGATTTGGATGCTTAATTTTAATAAATAATGATTGTGCAGTATCTACTGACTGGTAAAGCTAGTTCCTGCCGAATAGTGAAATCTAAATTGTTTTTCACGTAGAGCATATCCTCCATGGCAGTTTTTCTGACGGAAGGACCTACCACAATTTCTCACACTGCTTCTTGATCGGCCTGGTCGATCATTGGTTGATAGACACTGAAACACGGTTTCCTGGGGAATGATGGCAATCTCTTTGCTGTGAGAAATTTTTTAAGCCACAGCGGCACTAAATTCACTTTACATTTACGTACTCTCCTGCTGCAAACAAAAAACATTGATGCCTGTAGACCCAACAGCTCAACCGCTAAACTGCCTGTTTTGTTGGAAACGTCACATGTGCTGGCCATTTTTTTGAATACAATTATCTTCTCGTGTATTTTGCTCTTGTTTTGCATGAAAGAATTTTATACTTAATTCTGGCATAGCTATAGAAATAGAAATACAGATTGACGGTGTACGAAGTACCCACCCACCCAAAACCCTAAAGAAGAGTGTCGTAGCTTGACTTGAAAGCGTATCATGTAAGCTGTTTGGTAGATTCGACATTCCATTCATTAGTTCGCTGACAGTATTGAACTCTGCTGCTAAGTTACTGTCAAGGCAAAAATAAAAAGGCTTAATAGGCCTTAATTTTTACAAATAGGATTCTTAACCTAATTGTGTACCTTTTGTGAGCTGTCAATCGTACCAAGAATCGTACTGATATTTTCAGTTCATAATAACATTTTTTAAAGTTTCGTATTTATATTTCAGCATGGTTTAGAAGTTCAAAGTTTCAATGATGAAAATACCCTTGGGTTTTATCTTGATCTATATGCGCGATATATAGAAGCGGAAAAGGTACATTTACTGACAGCAAGTACAATTATGTCACTTCTATTTTTTACTCATGTACAGTATTTGTTAAATTAATTTATGAGATATTTTTCCAGGATATGCTGTTTAGAAGAACGTGTTTAATGGTGGATTACGAAAATGCTAACAAGGCAATGGACAAAGCCAAGCCCAACAGAAGAGAAGCAGTAAGTCTATTTTTTAAATCACTAGTTTTGCACGAAAGTTTTTGTAATTTATAAGTTGTCCTAGTATTTACGTTTTAATAATTCTGTGGAAACAGTAGTGTGCGTTATTGATACCGGTATGCAGGCTCAGTAATTTGATTTTAAGTCAAGTATCTTACGAGTTATCAAATTTTGAATTAAGTCATTTTTAACATAATTTACTTACACTGCAATGTAGAATACACAATATTTCCAACAATATCCTTAAAAGAACAAATTACTCTACATTTTGATGTCTACGATCAACTGACCCAAAAATCTAAATTCAAAACTTGTTAACACTTATGTAAGAATCTGATATTAGGGATTGCTTTATTTCCGAATTTGAAGTTCGTCGTTATACAGGATGAAAAGCCAAAAAAATTAAGGCTTACGGAACTGATTGCTTCCGTAATTCTTGTGCGCAGCTACGTTCTATCCAGCTCATAGGTACAAGCGGTCCTTTACGTATCCCATTTAAAAACGAAAACCAGTTAGCGGTAATGGATTTAAAAGAGCTGCGTTGAGGGACAACAGAGGGTAGCCATTTTGTATAACTCCCTTTGCTTGAAATGGAATTCCCAATACTTGGCTTAAAATTTAATGTTGGTTAATGTTGGTAGAGTATTAAGTGTTAATGGGTTTTTTTAGCAAAATAATTTTTTTTAATTATTCTTCCTGACGGACAAAACCACATTACGGTCCCTTTCCTTGTTAATTTGTTGTAGACGTTAGTAAATGAGGTATTCTATGGACACCCTATAATGCTGTTGATTGCTCGTTGGCTGAAAAAACTAAAAAAAGAAGAAGAATCTTGTCAAATTGTCCTGAAAAACGGCCCTCTGCCTCAACCCACAACACTTAACTGACAAAGAATTCCTCATCGAAGTGTTTCAAGCTCTACACGTGGGTCGATATTCATTCCACCCCTCTGACAAAACTACTGCCTAACGTAATATTGTCAATCAAAGCAAGTATCACTGATCACCCTACTGCAACCATAATCAGTTAGGAATTTAGACCCTAAAAACATTGTTAATAGAACTACTGCGAAATTCAAAATCAACTGTCAAATGGCTTATTTCCCCCATGATCGCTCAATTTCACAAAGAAGACACTCTCACAGTCTTGCTAATTTTCAACAGTACCCTTACCCTCTTCATCATTCCCTCCAAAGTTCAATATAGGTCTCTGGTTACATCCTTGCTTATTAGAGTCGATTAGACTCTTATGCGAACGGTTTGTCTGTCTGTCTGGGTGTCTGTCTGTCTGTGTTTTCACGCTATAACGTTTTAACGAATTATCGGATTTCTGTCAAATTTTGCACACACATTCTATGGCACATTTGTAGGTCTAAGTTCGAAAATCGGTCGAATCTGTTGGGGGAATCCTCCGCTAGAAATAATCAAAGATTTTTGTCTGTTGCAAACGAATGGCGTTCGTTTTTTTTTTCTTCGGCCGACTGACGTCATCCATCCACGGCCAATGACTGGAAACTATGTAGCCTTCGTCAGCGGCGGACATCACCACCAACCAACCAATGACTGGCAACTTGATCAACTTTATTCTACAGACCACTGACGTACGCACTGATCTCATTTGTACGAACTGGATAACACGGTTAAATAGTCTAATGCCGGCATGCGCGAAATCAACGTAGGCTTGGGCTACTTGTTTGGACAATCTTTCATGACTTTACTGCGTAGTACTTTTTACGGGAGGGTGGGGAAGGGGAAATATTTAAAACAACTTCTACTGTATGACATTTGTTTTTTTGTTGTCAGGGGAGCAAAGGGGGGGGGGGAATTCATAAAATTACTTTTGGGCAATGAATGTGCTATCTAGATATTTCATCCTTATCATTCGCAGTTGGATAAATGAAATGTTCAAAACGCCGAGACTAAACGGTTTGGAGGCTTCCCGTATCGTAAAACTGCCAAACGGTGCTGAATATTTTTAATGATGATTCAGTTCACTAGTGTTCTAATTAAACTTACAGTTTAAAATGAAACCGATTGAAGAATCGTAGTGGGCTCGTCTTTAATTGAGAAGTGCGCGCCGCCATACCATCCGACGTAGTTGACCAAAACATGTATGGGAGGATTGCGGCAAAAATGCTAGAAATGCAAGCGACCACTGGGTTGCATACGCGTCGTGGAACCGCGACCAAGAAATCATTTGGGTGTTAGGATTGTATTCTTATGAGGGGTATCACACGTGTTAGACAATTAGTAGCCATACCGATCGCTGTATTCGGAAGAGGAAACAAATCGACTGTGACTATAATTGGTTTAATCAAGTTTATGGTCAGTTGCTTGGATTTGAATTTGGCAGTTATCACAGCCTCCAGTATTTGCAAGGTATGGCATACATGGGAGGCCACGATGTATGCCATGCCTTGCAATACTGGAGGCTGTGATAACTGCCAAATTCAAATCCAAGCAACTGACAACAAGTAACGATGTAACCATAGACCTATATTAAACTTTGGTGGGCCTGATGAAGAGGGCACTGTTGAAAATTAGCAAGACTGTGACAGTGTCTTCTTTGTGAAATTGAGCGATCATGGGGGAAATACGCCATTTGACAGTTGAATTTAGACCCATTATAAAAAATACTGCCAAAGCACACAATCTCACCAATTTGTAAAAAAGGGGGCATTGCTTTTCTGAAATCCAGACCCGATTTAACGTTTGTCGAAGGTGACAAAACCGACGCCATGTAATGATTAAGATGACAACTTGCAAGCAGGTAGTCCTGGCCGAACTTCAAGGCCAAGAAGAAACAGTGAGTTATGACCCCAACAGCTTTTCTTCTAACCAGGTGAAGGACTTCAATGAGCGGCTGAAAGACACTAAGAAAATAACTCGGCAGCAAGCTAAATTTTTTCAAGTAACCCACCCACTCTGGTCCAACCAACATCCAAAATTAAGCTACAGAAGCCAGGGAAGCCCGTTTGTGGGATGTGCTCTGGTGCGGCAAAAACCAATCCAGTGCTATCAAACCCCTTATTTCACACGAATGTACTGTCAGGAATGCACCTGAGCTGTTAGACAAACTGAAATTTATCATGTGGCCCCCTGATCTTAGAAAATGCATCCAACCCTCCCATAGGGTCTTGTTACCTAACCGCCACGAAAAATCCTGTTGCCATGGAGCAATCTAAAGTCAAACCCTAAGCAACCTCTTGGATCCAGTTATTTGCACCTCAGTGCTGGTAACTATTTTCGTAACAAATTACATAAGAGTTTAAGGAAAACTTTTTTTGCAAAAGCGAGGAGCACCTATTGACTAGTCTCTCTCAGGAGAAATTGCGGAATTTGTTTTCCTCCAATATCTCGACTTCTTTGTTCTCGAAAAATATCCCGCACTCTTTATGTGGGCAAGATATCTAGATGACATCTTCGTACAGATACATCATGGGCGCCGAAAAGGGCCGAACAAGCGTAAAGAAACCACACAATTTTTCAAAACGTGTGTTGTCCTGCATGTTGGAATATTCTCCAATAACCCGTACTCCATCCATCCGGTCCCTGCACTCTGTCGAACAAACCAAAAACGGAACTAACCAAGCAACACATCATAGTTTAGAAAATTCTGCGTGGTGGATGCGATCTCTTTTACATCGGCCATTACCGGCAATTTTTCTAATCTAGCGCAAAACACACTCAGAGAAACAGCTGATCTAGAAAGTGCAATTGCAGTTTACAAGGCACACACCAAACATCTACCAGACGGAAAACAAGCCACGGCCATTTTCAAAGAACCTTATCTCACCAAAAGACTTATTCTAGAATCTGCCATCACAGAATGCCTCAAAGGGCTGCCAATGAACCTTACTTCATAATTCTTTCGTTCCGTTGTGGCTATCTTTTATCAAAACCTCCTGTGGCCGGGAGGAGCCCCAATCCACGAAGAGAAAAATAACGTACAGCCTTCTGCTACAACACCAAAGCAGCAATAGAGTTATTCGGATATTCGCGAGCCGCCATCTTTGGAGGGTCAAGCGAGGTGACATCCAACTGATTTACGTACTAAAATACGCTTCGAACAAGTGGCTCAAGACCCTGAATTAAACGGTTTATTAACTTTAAATTATTTTTTTAATTTTTATTCCAAACTTTAACTCGATCGTACAAATAATGGAAATCCGAAAAGGTACGTATTAGTATTACTTTGAAATTTTTTTCGTCAGGCTGTTAGACGCTCGCATCTAATAAGCACTGCTGAAAACTGCATTCGCACATTTAAATTTTGCACTATTATTTAACTCGTCGTGTAATTAAGAATTAAAAACTGTCTGAAGGACGTTATTTAAGAAAACAAATTATTACGGTTGAGATATCCTCTAATGTTTACCCTCAATGTTGCTTTTGAATAGTGCTACCTATTACCGTGACCATTCTGTTGTCTTCAATGAGCGCGTCTTTGAGCGCGCGTGTCTCTTGGCAACTTGCACATGCGCGCGCTATGCACGCAAACGACATCCGGCAGGCAATAATAGTTCGCGCTATTCAAAGTCATTATGTATATTTACATTAGAAGATGCTGTAGCCGTAATAACATTTTTTTCTTGAATAACGCCTTTTAGCCAGTTCATCCTTCTTAATTACACGGTAAATTGCATAACGATGGAAAATTTAAATTTGCGTATGTAGTTTTCAGCAGTGCTTATTAGCTGCGAGCATCTGACAGCCTGACGTAAAAAATTCCAAAGTAATAATAATACGTACCTTTTCGGGTTTCTATTATTTGTACGATCGAGTTAAAGTTTGGAATAACAATTTAAAAATTATTTTAAAGTTAATAAACCGTAAAATGCAGGGTCTTGCGCCACTTCTTCGACGCTCATTTTAGTACGTAAATCAGTACGATGCGAACGCGCTTGACCCTCCAAAGATGGCGGCTAGCGAATATCCGAATAGCTCTATTATGGGAATTATTTTTTAAGTCTTTTTTGTACTTAACAATGTGACAATAAGCAATCAATAGTCTTTTCAGCACTGGAATATGCTTACAACTCTACAAACTTAAGGTTATATTGTAAACAGAAAAAAATACTTGAGAAAGACTGAAACAGAGGATTGAGAGTGGCGCACATCTTGGGGACCAAACAAGGTCTTGTAAAATGAGGTCGGGTATGCTACTTCAATACTGCAACAATTTTTAGCAGATGCAGACTTTTGTTTCATCCTGTGCATGGCTTTTACGTGTAGGTCTAGATGACATACATTGCTTATTACTATTGCTACA